>KK120826.1:504579-537607 GCA_000611955.2 Stegodyphus mimosarum
ATACTACTTGGAAATCTCAACTCTCCCAAACTATGTAATGGATCAAGGATGGCCATCAAACACCTATCAAATGACATCATCGAAGCTGAACTTATGACTGAATGACTTTGGACTTTGAACTTATGACTGACTTATGACTGTAGAACTGATATCTTCTGAACTGCCATTCTAATTTAAAGGATTACAATATCCAATCAAATTAGCCTATAGTTTTATAATTAACAAAGCACAAGGACAAACCTTAAAACATTGCAGCATCAACCTCAAAGACTCCCATTTTTCTCACAGTCAGCTATATGCAGTCAAGTAGCAAATTCGCTGTCAAGTAGCAAATTTACTGTCAAGTAGCAAATTCGAAAAATTTATACATATATACCCCAGATAACAAATGAAAAATGTTGTTTATAAACAATTATTGTAAATACTTAGAATATGTTTTCAATGAAAAAATTTCATTTCTTAAAGTTTATCTTTTTATTCCAACTATCATACAATCTTGTTTCAACTTTCTGAGCTAAACCAGGTACTCCAGCAAGTTTATAATAAAAGTATTAATCATTTTTATAAATAAATTATGTGGTTACAACTTAAAGTGGTGATAAAACATGGCAAAAGTAACAATTTTCATAATATGATATATGGTGGAATGTGAAATATAAATGGGGGAAAATTAAGGATATTTTTACAAATGACTTTCAAATTTAATTTTCATATCTGAGAATTACTGAATATATTAATTTTTTTACTTTTAATTGTTCTTTAGCCTTACTAGGCCACCTTGTATTTGAATTACTTTTTATTGTGTTTAAATATTATCGTAGTAGTTTGAGTGTTTTTCTATTTTTTAACTTTGAATGCTTTAAAACATGCAAACACATTAGGAAAAGGGACCAATTTAGTGAGACTTTTGTTAGTTTTAATTTGTAAGAAAATTTGATTTCGATTAATACTGTTTGAAGTCTTGATGGTTTTCTCAGATGAAACATGTTTGCATGATCTTAGTTAATCAACTTGGTTTAAGGCTTCAAGTACTTTTCCCTTAGCAAGTTCTGTTTGAAGCTTTGAACAGAGAAGATTAACAATAATATTTTTTATGCATGTTTTTCAATTTTTCACAATTTTTCTGTAATTTAGATAGGATTTTTTAAATATTTTTCAGTTTGCTTTATCACTCATATTACATAATGTTTCAGTAATTTTGATAGGATACTACAAATGTTTTTAACGACTTTTACTAGGTTTCAAACTTCCTTTCCTCTTTATATGTGTAACATATATATATATATACACACACATGTATATGTAAAATATAACAAAATACGATGGCTGCTTTGGGAAATAATTGATGACCTCAAAATCAGCTATTCTAGATTTGATGTTCTCCCAAATTCGAGATCTTTTCATGTTACATAACAACCTAAGATTGACCAATTGTACTTTCTTCATATACTTGGTGTAAATATTGCTGGCAAGTAATTACATCATCTTCCTTTCCCTAACTTCTGCTCTGTCAACAGGCACTGCTTTTCCTTTCTAAAATGCCTACATCATACCTTTAAAAACCAATGTATATGAAATTATTGTAATTGCTTATGATTAAAGTATATTGTCAACAAAGAATAATTCTAATGTGCCTAGAAATAAAAATGGTAACTAGCTGACCTTGGTTTTTGTCAACATTTTCTTCCTACCATTCCACTCAGCCATTTAAGACTGCAAGCTGTTAAATGGTTCAGTCACGTCTATGCACTTAAAATAGTACGGTTAAACTGACTTGGTTTTTTTTCTGTTTTCTTTACCAGTCATGATCCTCTGACCATAGTTTAGCACAGGAGTGCTAACACACACACATTAATTTTAAAATAAAATTTTTTCTTCCTTCTTACTTTTGGTTAATATTTAATTATATTTTTGCAAAATTTAAAAGACTTGATTATACGAGTTATTTGTCTTAAATTTCAGTCTTAATTGTATATAATGTTGTATTTCATTAATTAATATGAAAGATTTTTGAAAGAAAAAACTTTGACACTTGTACAATGCCCAAAACCAGTTATCTTTTTCTAAGGAATGGAGGTTTTTCGATATATTGCACTTAAGCAACCCCCAACCATCCGCAAGCTAGTACACTGATTTTGTTGGAGAGGACATCCCGAGTGATAGTCAAAGTGTTGTTACATTCAGTATTGCATCATATTCTATTTTTATATTGAATTTTCTATTGTATTAGATATGTGTATCCACAATAAGAAGAACTTATTCAATTAATCATAAATTGAGTATTATATTTCTACATGAAAGTTGGCAACTCAATTTGCATTATAATCGAAATATTTTCATCAGCAAAAATTTGAAAGACTTTTATTGAGCATTTACTTTGTGAGAACATTTGAACATTTACCTTGTGGAACTATTTTCGTCAACAAAATTAAAAAAAAAAAAACTTTTCATAGGACATTCAAAAGAACTTAAGAACTTTAAAAAAATATATTTATGAATTTATTATTTAGTTTTATTTAGAAATTATATTGTTGTTGTAATAGATATAAATTATGTCTTTAAGCATTTCATAATCTGTATATGAGAAAGGTTATGAATAATGACTGGGCATAGGAAAACCTGCAGGCTATGTCCTTGATGCTTCCTCGTGTCTGTCCTCATATGATAAACTTTCTCTTGCTTTGGAAAAATACTAATGCTTTTTTTTTCCCACCATGCTCTCCCAACCTTTTTTTTAGAGGGAGGGATGAATATGTAAGATATAACAACATACGATGGCTGCTTTGGGAAATAATTGGCGACCTCAAAATTAGCTCTTCTAGATTGTGTGTTTTCCCCTAAATTAATCTGTTCTCCCAAAATTGAGATCTTTCCATGTTAAGTAACAACTTAAAATTAACTAAGCATGGCTTAGAGTACTTTCTGCATATACTCGGTATAAATACCACTCGCAAGTAATTAAGTCATCTTCTTTTCCCTAACTTCTGCTCTGCCAATATGCACTGCTTTGCCTTGTTAAAATGCATACACCATACCTTCAAAAACCAGTGTCTATGCAATTATTGTATTTGCTTATGGTCAAAAAGTATATTTTCTATGAAGGGTGATTCTAATGTGCCTAGAAATAAGGATGGTGATTAGCTGAACTTGGTTTGTGTGAACATCTTCTTCCTACCATTCCACTTAGCCATCTAAGACTGCAAGCTGTTAAAAGTTCCAGTGGCATCTACGCACTTAAAATACAGTTGAAGTCCAGAAATCTACAATACTTTTGACCAAAGGTTGTGCGGATTTTAGGATCTTGTAGATTTCAGGACAGAAAAGATAAATCATAATATTCAGACTAAAAGTTCAAAATAAATAAGGCATATTAGATACATTTCATTTAATTATTATATAGTACAATAATATACATTATTACATGCATTAAATTATTATATATACATTATATTATATTACTGATTTATATTAGTCATTCCAGGAATATGTAAAAGCATTAAGGACATATACAATAGAGACATATAAAAATAAGGGATATTAATAAAGCATAAAATATTACTTTTTTTTTTTACATGTTTCAAACATTTTTCTGGTTTGTTTTAAAACTTAAAGGTGCTCCAGAGTAAGTTTTTTTTTTCTTTTTGTAAATTATATAGAGTCATAATCTTTTGCTCTGTGATACAGTTGTGTTGTTCTAAATATTTTGGGTATTTTTCACCATGTTCCAAACCCTCATTAAAAGATATTTTCTTACGTCTATCAAATTCGCTATCTGTCTCGGTGTCGGAATCGTTTTCTTGCTGTGACGACAGAGCCAATGATTTAATCATCGGTCATCTGATATGGCAGTGTTGTCTCATCTAAACACATCATCCATATTAAAAACATTTTCTGGGCTAAGTTTTTTTTCTGCCACTAACACAGAATCATTATTATCTGGTAATTATGATGTTATTATTGGATAAATATTTTTTCTTCGGTATTTCATTCTCCATGTTGCAGTTTCTGGAACCTATAAATTCAATGTTTATATTTTGAGAGGCAGTGCGGATTTCATGAGTTGCAGATTTCAAGTTGACGGATTTTTTGTACTACATAAATATTATTATATATATAGTTCATACCAATAATTAATCATTTTATTTTGTTTGCAGTTGAATTTACATCATTTAAAATTTTAATTTCCTTTATATGAATGAGATAATATTGTATTTTTTAAACTCTTACTATATATATATATATATATATATGTGTGTGTGTGTGTGTATTATTATATTGTGCAAATAAATTCAGTTATGTACATGTAACAAATACCTTTAATATATTATAATTTTCTTTTTTAGAATGGACAAACACTGTTAATGATTGCAGCACAACAAGGCCATCTAGCAATTGTGAATGAACTTCTTGCTCATGGAGCCGATGTAAATTCTGAAGATGAGGTATATGCATCAATTAAAGTTTAGTTGTAGTAAATGTTTTATTTTATCAAGGGAATTTAAAAAATTGGTATTCGTTAATATCATTTTCTAATTCCTTAAATTCAAAATATTTAATCAAAATGTTTTCATTTATATAAAAGTCAAGATTCCAAAACTTAAGATTAATCAGGATGTGGAGAAACAATTTGCTGTAACAAACCTTTCAAATACTTTTTGATTGGCCTAGTAAATTGAATATTCTTTGTAAAATCATTTAATATATTTTTAGTATAAAAGTATAAGGTTCTTTCTAATTACTCTGAGCCCTGGTTTCAGCTTTCTGTAAAATTACCCATTTTTACATTGTGATAATAAATAACTTACTCGTGAACACACCACATATGTGTTTGAGTGCATGCAAATTTAATGTTTTATATTTAGCTTTGATTTTGTGATGCAACATCTACTGACTATAATCAAGTGAATATTGACTATATAGATTTTTATCCCCCTCATTAAAATGCTTCTTTTTACTATTATTATCTATGAATAGAATAGTACTTTTGAGTCACAAAGGTAGTCAAACAGATGTTTCTTTCCAGTAGACTAAGCTGTGAATGAGTCGGCAACTTTTTTTGGAACAATCAGTATTAAATGTAATTACCATAGTATCAAATATGATGATGCTTTTTTTTCAAATAAATAAAATTATGATTGTAAACAAAGTTAATAAAATATAATTAATATTTTTAGGACAATTGGTCAGCTTTGACAAATGCAGCAAAAGCTGGATTTAAAGATATTGTTATAAAATTATTAGATCATGGAGCAGATATTGAACATCGAGATATGGTTTGTACTAATTTTTAACGAGTTTTTCTGTTTACTTTCCTTTTTTGATATATATTTCTTTGTACATATGCTTTTTTTCATATTCACTTATTAAAATGAAATTAATCAATTATGAGTTATTTAAATTGTTGTTAGTTAAATTCAGCTATATAATGTTTTTCCCATGAAAATATAATTTTATAAGAGTATTTTTTATGTAAGTGGGGTAACAGTTTCTTTGCTGTTTCAGGGTCAGTGGACACCACTTATGTGGGCATGTTATAAAGGCCATTATTATGTTGTAAAAATACTTTTAGAACATGGCGCCAGTGTAAATATACTTGATAAAAATCATTGTACACCTCTTATCTGGGCTGCTGGTAGAGGATTTTTGGAAATAGTTGAAGCATTGCTTGAAAGAGGAGCTAAAGTTTATTCAACTGACAAGGTCTGTCTGCATTTTCTCTCTCTGTCTCTTTCTTTTTTCTTTTAAAATTTAATTTATATTTTTCATATTATTTTGGTAAAATCATGAATATGTATGCAAAAATCATAAATTAAATTCACAATGTTGTAATGCTAGAAAAATTTCTGGTTCTTTTTGATTATCTCCCCAACCCTTCCAAAAAGTCAGAAGTCATTGGCTTTTCATCAGTGTAATGTGCACAAAACAACAGCTACTTTAAAGAACAGTGGCCAACTAAAAATTACATAAAATAGCAACTAATTAACAGAATTTAAAATGTTTGTGATTATCTACCTATATATATAGTGATCTCTTTAAAAAAACCAGTGAATTTCAAAATTCTGGCCATAAAAAAGCTCTCTACATGTACAGAAATCAGTTTTTGTTTAAAAAACAGCAGAAAATTGCATAAATTCCAATAAAGCTCTTCTTCTTACTAATCTCTCTCATCTGAATCAGATCAGATCCATAAGTTCATTCGCCTTCATTACTTCCAACACCAAACTAGGTCTCTTCGATAGGTCTTCATTAGAGTTTGGAACGAGCTTAGGCTCGAGCTTGATGCTCGATATTTTTTGGTCATTTTTGAGTACTCGATATTTGAATCAAAGCCCGACGGGCTTTCGAGCTCTGTACATACAAAATGTTTTCCGTTCTGCATTTTATTTTTAATATATTTGTCAACATATTTCTTAAGAATTCGAGAAGATATTTTATTGGTGTTATAAAACTGCTCCTTTTTAAGTACATAAGAACTAAAACTTTTGTAATTGTATTACGGATAAGTAAAGTTAAACAATAAAAGGATTATAAATACCAAAATAATGCTTTTACTTTTAACAGTAATCTTACCTGAACAATGTTGAAACTTGTTTTGGTAAAGAGATGAAATTGTTGCCGCCTACAGTACATACAGTACAGTACATAGAAATGCAAGGATTTTTAATCTTTACTGATAGAAACAATATACTTTTAATTTTAAGTAGTAACGGGTATGTAATATTAAATAATGATTTTCTTAGTATCAGTAAAAAAACATGATGACTATGAAGTTTGAAATAGTTCTTCATTTCATTCTCGCAAACTCGACTCCCGGTATCTCAACATTCCGTATAACTCCACAGCATTTTAGAAACTTTTTTAAGATATCTTAAACAAAAACAGAGCATTCCTTTCTATTGTTGCAAAACATTGGAAGACTTGTCCAAAGTTTTATACCTGCATCCTATTGCAAAATGAAATTAGCACCAGTTCATTGTGGATATTGTTTCTCAGTTCACATCCAGGCATATAAGTGTTGCATATTTTTGGGAACTTTTGATATTCTGTAAGGTGAAAATGTCATTCAAAAAGAAAACAAACTAGCGTAACAATGGGAACAAAACTAGATCCCTTAAAGAGACTGGACAAACAGAAAAGTGTAAACAAAATGGAAACTATGGATTTAGGGTGTTGGACAGACTACTTTGATAGGGTGGAAAAAGAAATCGAGTCTTGATGTGTGGAAAGAGCATGTACGGATAGTTTAAAGGAAAGAAAAAGTATGAAAGTTAGTGGTGATGTTAAAGAATGGATGGAACAAGATGAAAAGTGTGAAATTTTAGGACCTGCAGGAATAGTTGCACTGGGAAAAAAAGGGGGGATAAAAATGAAGATGAATCAGAAAACGAAGAGATTGAAGACAATGGAAAAGCTAAAATGATGACCCAGAGCAAAGGACTGAAGGCCGCTGAAGGAATGCTTCATTAAATGGAGGAGCAATGTGCATCTGGTATAGACATTTTGTTCCTTCGTTGCTTCCGGGATGAAGCTGCACGATGATGGAATGAGTGTGAGAGAATATTTACCGTCATACGATACGATATTTTTCCACCAAGAAATACTAATAATTTTTCTTTATTTTTGTATGTAAGTTTTTTTACTTAAGTTATCTTAGGGTATTTGTTCATTTTATGACTCCTATTGTGCTAGAACTTGACAAAAAATCATTGATGATTTTGATTTTTTATGTCAAGTTTTATATAAATTTTTTAATGAATTGATAATTTAATCATATGCTGTACTTTTCCCAGTCCAGTATTATGCTAAAAATGTCTAGAGTAACAGTTAAATATTTAAATTTCTGAAAAACATATCCCTTATTCTGTAAAACTCAACTTTTCAGAAGCTCAACAGTCTCTCAGTCCCAATTATGTTGAGTTTGTAGGACTGTTCTGTATTACTAAACTGGACAAAAGTGCTAGAAATTTTAAGATTCTGTTATCACAGGTGTTGAAATATGGTGTTTTTCGTGGGACATGAAATCGATTTTGGAGCATGTTGTGGAATTTTTCAGGATTTCAGGAAAATAAAAACAATAACAGTTATAAATTCTCTTATTAGTGATTGATCTTTTAGCCTATCAATGAAAAGTCATATAATGGCTTTCCTGTTGTGCATTTAAAGGTAAAAATACCTTAAAATCTTATATAGTTAATAATTTTGTTAACAAATATTTTACAAGGTGAGTGATAGTTTTTAATGAATTAGTAAACAAGAATATATATACACTTTATCTACTGTGTATCACATTGTCACAACCTAGCCAGTGGTTTCTCTCTCTCTCTCTATATATATATATATTGCTGCAGGTTTATGGGTAATCCACTCCCATGCTTGGTCTCTGTCAGCTTGTCTCATTCATATAGTCAGATACATTATAGCATTATGATTATCTGTTTATTTTGTCTCACTTTGTGATCCTATTTTTACATGCATTTTTTTCCCTTTCCTTTTTAATGTATCTAAATTGAATGATTGTGCTGTAATAATTGTACTGCAACAATAGCCTCTAAAAGAAGAAGGATGAAAATGAAAACCTTAAGCTAAGTTCTTTAATTTTTTAGAGCAGTGCCTTGATACTTTTCCTATAGATCTTTTGTTGATTGAAATATGGTGTGATCGGGCTGCAGTGAATAGACTTACCATATATTCCAGCATATAAAGAACATTATAATTTCAAATTATATATAATATTTCTGGAATCATCTATAATTACACTTTTTAATTTTTAAGATATATTCACCATATAGCATGCACTCTTTTCTTTATAAAGAAACCTGAAAAGTATGTGTGTGATGTTTCTATCTTTTGAAGTCATTCATTTGAAGATTTTTCTCAGGCTTTTGAACAATGGTATACTGAATTGACAGGAGATAAAGGGAATACTATGTGTGAGGGTGAAATGGTTGAAGTAGTAAATAATTCTGCAAACAGGTGGGCTGTATGCAGAAGTGCACAAGACTGTTATTCTAGATTTCCATGAAAAAGGGGACACAATTTGTGGTAAGAACATATTTCTGACCTGAATGAATTCGAGGACTTGGACGTCAGATGTTTTGTCTATCGCCAGCTTTTTAAAGCCATGATTTAATTGCATTTCTTTTGTTGAAATACAATTGATCTATCAAGTGTTCTTTTAGTAGTAAATATGACTCCTGCCATATGGAGCAAACACAGTGCTGATTTCAAATGCAAAGTTATTCAGTTTGGAAATGAAAATGTAAATCATGCTGCATCAAGGATGTTTGATGTTGGTGAAAGCTCCATACATGAATGGAAGAAAAATGAAATCATAGTAATTAATGTGCCAAAGAATAAATGTGCATTTTGTTAAAGTGTGATGAAATGGCCTGTCATAAAAGAAAGTGGTGGAAACTGGTTTCTAGAAAATCATCAAAACAGATTAATTGTAACTAAAAACAACATACGTTTATTTGCCTTAAAATTGTCAAAAAAAAAAGAATATGAATGAAAGTGAAAACTTTAAGGCAGCTTTGAGTCAGTATAATCAAATTACGGCATGAAGAGATTTAGTTCTACCCCCCCCAAAAAAAAACTGAAAGGTGTTCAGGTTTTAGATTACATCTAAAGGTTTTTTTTTTATAGACATTTTGTGTGTTACCTTTATTTATTAAATATCATGTTCTTCACACTTGATCCATAAAATTCAGTTCAACAGCAATATTGCAAAATAATCTTAAAATGAGCATATCTTTAGAATTTCCGATACACAGTCTCGCGTGCTGGAGATAATTTTTTTTTTCCCCTGCTCATTGTTGCCATTGGTTGCTTTGAAATTGTTGATTTTGTTTATCAAAAATTTGTTAAAGTCTTACAAAACATAAAATAGGTAATAAAGCAAATCCGAATTCCTAATCTGGGTTTCCAGATACTTATATTCAGGTGGAAACATACATTATTCAAAATTGGATGGCTCTAGGTATCGTTGTTTTATCACAATGCGAGAAACATACATACATTTGTGCAGATTCTTCATTATATAATTTGTTTAAATGTAATACAAGGCTCTAATATTTGGTGGCAACAATTTGAAAAGTGAACTGAGATCTATAGTCAACCAACACAAAATGCCAAAACAAAATTAATAGTTCTTCAAGGCAAATTGCCCCTTTGGACTAAAAAAAGAAAAAGAAAAGAAAACAGTATTTTGCAAAGACTTCCGAAAAATTTGGACAACAAATTGATAAGTTTTCAGAAATATGTTATTGACCTATGAAGAAAAAAAATTATTTATTGTCAGATATTGGAAATACAGATGAAACTCCACTGATGTTTGATTTGATAGGAAATAAAACAATCAAAGTGAAAGGAATAAAAAATGATTCACATAAAAACATGTCACAAAAAATTCTCACCTCACCATAGTGCTTTTCTAATAAAAAATTAAAATCCATGGTTATTTTTAAAATAAACATGATGCTAAAATGTAGTTTTCAAATGTTATTTTCATTCATATTCATGAGAAAGGATAGATGGATGAAAACAGTGTAAAATTGCTGATAAGAAATGTTCGACAAAAATGTCCTGTTGCCTTAAAGAATCCAAATGGTCTTTTAATTTGTGTAGTTGGAAACATGTTCAGATTTCCGTATAATTAATAGTACGAAGAAATGATGAAAGTGTAACACAGACATGGCAGTTATTCCAGGCGGATTAGCGCCATTAATTCAGCCTTTAGATGTGTATATCAGTAAACTATTCAAAGGAAATTTAAAATGGCAGTGGGATGCGTGAATGTTGGAAGGTGAAAAACACATTTACGAAAGGAGGCCAAATATGCCATATCAGTTTAGATGGTGAAGATTAAAAACAGAATTCAATGATGTGCCTGACGATATAACGGAAGACGAATATGATGAACTTTTCTTGCTATCTGATAATGATTTTTTTTATTTCATAAGGTATGTCAATTTTTTTAAGTAAACAGCATTTAGGTATATGTAGAAGTCTAATTTTTTTTATGCTCATCTTTTCCTTATTTTTAAATCTATCATAGTATGCCCACATGCGCTCTTAAATTTTGGTCTTATTTTTTGAATTAAAGATGTGCATCAGACTTTATGACATAGGAGGATCACAAAAAAGAGTAATAGATATCTTGAAAATAATAATAACATCTTTCAAAAATGAATATAAGAACTTGGACAAAATTTCAGTAGTTGAAAAAATTTTAATCGAGTTTGCTTATTCCAGTTTTTTATGAATATTTTATCACGAAATAAAATCTTGCATGGATTATTTGTTTAATCAAAAGAGACAAATTATATTAACTTAGGATGTGTAAGGAAAGGAGACAAATATTTTTATGGTAATGTATTAAATTATTAAGGATTTGTTAAAATGTTAATAATGGTACTTAAGCACTTATTTTTGGAACTTCACATAAGCAATTTTAGGAAACATTTTCAAGCAAAAAATTAAAATTTAGTGTCTATTAATTAAATTTTCCATTATCCAGGTTGTTTATGATCACTTCAGATAATCAAGGTTCTAGTGTGTTAATGCAATCTAACATTCATTTAAAAATTATGAATTGTTTTGATTGAGTTTGATCATCCTTTTTTTCTTTTTATTTCATTTTGCATATTCAAACAAAAAGTCTGTATAAGAATAAATTTCTTTTGAAGACTAGTACCTTAACTCTCTAATGAAAAAAAAGTGTAAATATTAATACTTTATCCTTTCCTGAAAAATTATTTTGGAGAATATTTTCTAGCTATTCCTTTAGTTTTTTAAGCAAATATTTTGACAGATTATTCATTTTGATTGTATCTTAAAACAGCTGGGTGATTTTCATTGTAATATCGCTCCCTCTGTATGTACAATAATTAATAATTGACATTGTAATATTTTTTTTTTCCAGTATGGGACTACACCTCTTGTGTGGGCATGTCGTAAAGGTTATACTGAAATTGTTCCACTTCTGCTGGATGCTGGTGCTAATGTTGATACTGCAGGAATGGTAAAAATTTGAATAAGAAGTTAAATTTTACATGATTTAAAGTTGCTTGAATTCCAGATTAATTTTGTTAGTGAAATTATTACATTTTGTTTTTATTTTTTCCTTTTTTGTAGTTTTCTTGGACTCCGCTTCTTGTGGCAACTAAAGGAAATTATGTTAGCATAGTTAATATGCTCTTAGAGAAGAAGCCCAATGTTAATGCAGTTGACATGGTAATGCATTAAATTGCACTCAGTCATCACATGGTATTGCTATTTTTGGGGGTTCTTGCTTTATCTCTTGAATAATAGTACTCTAAGTGGAAAAACTTGATTTTTACTGAAACTTCACACTAGTTTTAAATTGAGAACAGTCAGTTATAAAATAATTATTCTCAGTGCAATATTGGTCAAGTTAATTCTCCAGTGTTTAAGTTTTTATTATCATTGAAAAAGAGGAAACAGAAAAAGATTTTATAATTTCTGTCCCAAACAATGAACTATATATAAAAAAAAATTCCCGAACCATGTACTGTATGCCAGAAAGATGGAGGTAAAAGCATTTAACATACATTGATTAAATAAAAGTAATGTTTATTAATTGAATTATGCATTCAATAAATGCATGAAACATATTTATCAAATGCTTTAAAATTTATCCTACAATTTTATTTATTTCTGTTTGTTTTTGATAATAACTACAGCTACCAGGGGAAAATCAACAGAAACTGAAAACATTTGTAGAGTTAATTCCTAGTAAACCAAATTAATTATACAGAATTTGAAGGTTTTTTTTTTTCCTTCGCGCGTGTGTGTGTATGCCACTACTTCATTCAAAAAAATAGAATCTTGTAGCAGATAAACCTGAAACACTTTTTCAAAACTAATAAAAACTGTAAAGTTAGCTTTTTATAAATTTTCACTTTAATTGAAAATTTTGCTAACTGAATTCTTTTACATTTAAATTAACTAACACCAATATATCACATATGTTTAAAATTTCCAGTGCATTATATTTCTGTTATCAAGTTTGGAAGTGTTAAAGTTAAATGTAAAAGCATTGAATCAGATTGAAATAGATTCAAAATGGTATTTTAATTCCTTATTCTTTTAATTGGCTATTCTCAGTTTAATGTAATGGAAAATAAATAATGTAAAATATTATAGAACTGAGTTATTTACAGGAACAACAGTTTAGTAGAGCCAATGGGCTGTATGTGGCCCTTACAGACCGTTAATGTGGCTTGCATTATCTAACTAAAAATAAATGCATTTTTTGTAATAGATGAAAATATGAAATTTATCTTAAATTTTATATGGGAAATTGATGCTCTTTGTACATATGACTGGTTTTTATTTTATAGCAGTCATATTTGTTAAAATATGAATTATTTTTATGTGTTTACTGGTGTATGAAATACTTTAAAATATATGACTAATTACTGTTAACCCATAAAAGAGAAATATAGCTGGAAGCATACCAGGAAAATTTGATTTATAAGGAAGAGAATGCTTCTATTGAAAAATTCCCTTTTCTGTAAACATAAGAATTGGTACATCTTTGCAAAACTATTAACCCAATTTAAAAATTGATTACATTTTTTTGGCCAGGTATTGAAACATCATAGAGTTCTGCTTTCTGTAAGAAAATAGTGCTGATGTATTTTTAAGCTCAGTTAAAAAATATTTGATGAACTGTTTTGCTAAAATAACTTTATGCTTAATTTTTTGTCTTTAGGATGGCTGTACAGCATTATCCATTGCATGTAAAGAAGGTTATACTGAGATAGCTAAAGCACTCATGAATGCTGGAGCATACATCAACCTTCCTGACAGAAATGGGGATACTAACTTAATTCATGCTGCAAAAGCTGGTCATTTTTCTATTGTTGATGCTTTAATAAGGAAATATGCAGATATAGACTTAACTGGGGCTGTAAGTAGGTTACTTAAGGTTATTTGAGAAAATAAATAAAACATGAACTTATTAAAAAAATTACATTCTACGTAAATTTACTATTGTAAATTTCAGCAAAATTATTAAAATGTTAAAAAAAAGTACTTTTTCTTTTGTTCTGTTCAGTGATAATTCTGCCTTCTTTTTAACTTTGTGGTGTTAACCCTGTCGGTGTTATGGACGTAAAATTGCATGTGAAAGGGTGGCTTTCATATTCATTACACATGAAAATTTTTGTTACCTTTTAATACTTGTATATCTGATTTTATGTTGGGTGTATATTGGAAGAAAAGGAATCAAGGGACAAAGTGATAGAGTCCTTTTTTAATTATAATCAAAATATCATTTATTCATGACATTTTGAGGAACTTATAAGAATTTCAGGGCTGAATATGTAACGCTCGGAGTGTTAAAAGGGATTTTTGCTTCCCAAATTTTCATGAAGTGTGGTTTATTTTTTGCTAACACTTTATTTCACAAAGTTCATCTTTATTGGCTTTTAAATCACCCTATGTATTTAATTTAAATACTAGGAAAACACATGCATTAATTTTTAATTAGAGAACTGTTTTGTGTGTTTTATAAAATATCATACATAATTTATTTTTTACATATTTCTTTTCTTCACTTTTCTTTTTTTCAGTGCACTTATCTAATGCAATTGTTGTTTTGTTACCATTTTTATAACACTAATTTTTTTAGCTTCATAATATGATCTTGCAAAATTTCTTTCCTGAAAATGTTTATGTAATTTAAATATAAACTGCTCTTAAACTGAGTAGTATAAGTGCTTATATTCAGACATGGAGTCTCCGTACCCTGGCTTTTATTTTACTGAATTCATTTAACACTTTTCTTTTTTTAAAACACTTCTTTTTTATTGTTGCCTGATTGCTACATATTTTTGGAAATTCAATCTTAATATATTATGAAGGCTTAAAATCATGGATTATAGTATTTTAAACCATGGCTATTATTAAAATAGTTTTAAAAAAATTAAATAAATTTGCTGCCTGGAAACTTCTGATTTCAATTTAATATTTTAAACAAAGGTTTATTATTAAAAATTTCAAAAACTCAAAATGTAAGCGCATAAAAATTTAAAAATAATATTGATACTAAATTTATGGTAAAAAAGATTTCTCTTAATTACAATTAAGCTAAATATGTTCATAAAAAAGTGTTCACTTATACGTATTTTTATGTATATAAGTTAAATGCATTATTAAAAAAGCAAAATTAATTAAGTAGTGCATTTTTTTTTTTTTTGCTTTTAAATTGCTCAGTTTATTAACGATAAAACTGATTAAATTTGTTAAGTAAATCAAAGTTCTTATACTTTGCTAAATGGCGGCATACTGAAAACCAGGTATATGGGAGGTTGTTTCAAAGATAAATTAGAAGTTTTTTGTTTTATACAAGAGTAATGCATTGCTTTTGAATTGTGGAGTTTATTAATGAGTACAAAACTGATTAAATGCCAAAGACCTGATGCTTTATTGAATGGCAATACTCTAAGAATGTGTTGTTCATGAAAGACAAATTAAAGATCTTTTGTTTCACATACTATTACTGTTTGTACACTATTACTGTTGTAATTTTGTTCACATATTGCCAGCAACTGGTTTTAAATTCTTCCTGTTCTTTTCTTCCATATTTTTACCAGGACGGAATTTTATACACTTATTGAAAACAGTACAGTCTTTCAATATATAATGAATTTATATATTTATTTTTATAATTTAATAGACAGTGCCTTATACACTTGATTGTAGAACAGCAATTTTTTACTTGTATTTCAGTTACTATATTTTGTGAAAAAGATGCTGCATAAAATACAGTTACTGCATTTTTATAAAAGTTGACTCTTCTTATTACTACAGCATTTTCCAGGAATAAGTTTATCTAAAATATTTGCAAGGGAGAATGATTCGTATGGTTTAGAATGTAGCAAGTAGCTTTTATGGAGATATTAAATCTTGATGAGCAAAGGCAAGGAAATGTAGAAGATGTAGAATGGCAAGAGATGTAGAAGTTAAAAACTCAAACCTTTAATAAAAACAATGTGATTGCTTTCCTCCCCCCCAAAGTCTGTTGTTGGTATTTTTTTTTTTTTATGTATGATGAATATATCTCATATAATACATTACATCTAAAGTTGGTGGAAGGATATGGGCAAAATTAAAATGCATTATTATAACTTAACAATGCAGCCATTATTCACATAATGTACCTTGAAATACAGAATGAGAATTGCTAGTATAAAAAATATGGTACTTAGGTACTAGTGCAGTCACCTTATTAGATGGTGCCAAATTTTCAGAATGTCCCAAACTGTGACAGTTAAGTACATAACAATTCTTCAGCTAACCATACTCAGAACAGTTTTTCAGTCAAGCATTGTAGCCGTTTTCATATGCCTTCTTTTTGTTTTATTCCAAGTTAGGACAATTTTCATGGACAAACCATTATATTTTTTGCCTTAAACTCAATTTTAAAATCTATGCTTGTGAAATTTGCCAGCAATGCAACAAACTGCAATAAAACTTCTTAAAAAAATTAAGTATTTTGCTTCAAAATTGCCATAAAATTTCCACCAGGGGGGGGGAATAGAAATAAAATTAAAAATCAGCTTGTAAGTAGATTTATTGATTGATCTTTTGGTATGAATACCTAATTAGAATGTAAAATATATATGTAATTATAAAATTTTTGAGATTGAGTTGTATAATGAATTATATCGTCATTCTTTTTTCACGTTTAAAAGATCGATAAATTATGCCAAAGTGGTTGCATTAATACTTAAGTACTAAAATTGCTATCAAATATTCAAATTGTTAAGTTTGCTTGTGTGTACAAGTTGTGTAAGTAAATGTATCTTTCATTTTAGGATGGTAAAACGGCCTTGTATTGGGCTGTAGAAAAGAGCTATGTTGACATTGTGCGATTGCTTTTAAGTGCCAATCCAAATTGTGAAATAGCAACAAAGGTAATCATTTAATTGAATTGTGTCTTTTTCTTTTATAGTTTTCTAAAGTGGTTTAAAGTGATATTTGACAACAAACAGATGGGGGTAGGGAAGAGGAACAGATAAATTTAATTATTCTTCAGTGGATATTCCAGCAACTATTAAAAAAGGCTAATCTCTTTAATATTTTATAGGCAAGTTATATACTGCTGTAGCAAATATACAGCAGTTGTCTTGTTCATAACCAAGGTATTTATTTATCTGTATAGTTTGCAGTTGCATTGTTATGACAATTAAACATCTGTTGAAATTATATTTGAAATGTTTTCTAAGTATAAACTTATGCATAAACAGAAAAACGGAATAGCTTTTACGTAATTGTGTTCATGTATTGCACTGAATATATATATCATAATAGTTACATAAGGATACTTTTTTCATTATTGTATTTCATTATTTACTAAAATTTTTAAACAGACCTAACATAGCCTGAAGTATTTGTATATAATTTTAAAAATTTGATTTTAATCATGTTATTTATTTACTTGATTATTTTTAGGATGGTGATACTCCTCTGCTGAAAGCAACTCGAAATCGAAGTGCAGAAATTGTGCAGTTACTTGTTGACAAAAAGTGCCGTGTATCTGCTGCAGACAAAGTAATTTTTATTTATTTGCTTGTTAATTTAAGGGATATTTATCTTAAAGTATAGCCATGTACTAAATAATTTAGAATGGTGTTCTGTTGTAGTTCTTAGTCTCTTACAAATAGCTGCATGCTAAAGATATGTCTAATTTATGTTTAATAAATTATTTTAAAATGGTAGTAACTGAAATTAATTCATGAGAATAATTTTATATAATTTAAAATTTAATACATTAAAAATATTTAAAATGCAAAAATATTTAAAAGTATAAATTATTGCATCTTATATTACATTGCAAGTACATTATTACTAAGCAGATCCTTAAGTTCCTAAAGTTTTAGCTAAAAAAGATTACATTACCATAAAAAAAATACAGGGTGTTTATAAAGTCCCGGACCCATTTCGATGTTTAATAACTCATAAAATAATGAAGATATAAACAAACTTATGGCATTTATTGAGGGAATAACTTATATAGTTTCCTTTTCAGGTTTGAATATCTTTACTTTTGTAAATATCGTCTGCGCGCGTGGTTAATTTCAGATAATTTCATTTTCCAGTCTAAATATCTGTACTTTTCTTAATGTCGTCTGCTTATTAATTGCATTTTTCTCTCTTTTGCTTTTGGCAACTATTGCAATGTTATGTTTACTTTTGATGTGTTTGTTCTAGTATTTTTGTATGTGATGTTTTATTCGACCAGATATTAAGGAGAATGCTACAACACAAGAGAAAGCACATATTTTATGGTGGTTCATAGAAACGAAATCCATGATGCAAACAAAGAGAAATTGCAGAAGAATTTACCAAAAAGATCCTCCATCCAAAAGCAGCATCTTGCGGTGGAAAAAGAATTTTCTAGAAACTGGAAGTATTGCAGATAAGAAGCATTCCGGACGTCCCTGCACAAGTGATTTTGATGTTGAGCTTGTCAGAGAGACATTTTTACACAATCCTAGAAGATCTATGAGATCAGCGGCAAGAGAATTGGATATGCCGATTTCGATGGTGTACAAGGTTTTTAAGAAAAAATTAAGACTGTATGCATACAAAGTTTAAATTGTTCAAGTTTTGGAACCGTACGATAGGCCTAGGAGGATGGCCTTTGCAATAGATATGCTAAGGAGGATAGAAGATGATGCTGAATTTCTGAAGTGCGCAACGTTCTCTGATGAAGCATCCTTTCATCTTTCTGGCATTGTTAATTGCCATAATGTGCACATATGGGGATCTGAAAACTCCCATGAATACCGAGGTAGGTAAGGGATTCCCCAAAGGTTAATGTGTGGTGTGGACTAATGCACGACCGAGTCTTTGGGCCTTTCTTTTTTACAGAAAAGAGGGTCTCATCAGTTGTATACTTAGACATGTAGGTAAACTTCGTATTTCCACAACTAGAAGAGCTTCAGTCACATGTCTTTTTGCAACAAGATGGTGCGCCACCTCATTGGCGTATCATCGTTCGTAGTTCTTTGAATGACCATTTTACAGGAAGATGGATTGGGCAAGGAGGTCCAATTCCTTGGCCACCCAGATCACCTGATATAACGCCTGGACTTTTTCCTTTGAGGATTTGTAAAGGACAATGTTTACAGGAGGAGAGTGTCGAACATTGATGACCTAAAAGCCAGAATTACAACCGCAATAGCCTCTGTGGATGCCGACATACGTGCCGGTACCTGGCGTGAAAATGAGTATCAACTTGATATTCTCTGCGCAACGAAGGGGGCACACGTGGAAGTTCATTGACAAGGGTCATGAAACTTTTTGACTCTATCTAACCATTCATGTTATTAATTTTAATATATCTTTATTATTTTATGAGTTATTAAACATCAAAATGGGTCCGGAACTTTATAAACACCCTGTATCGTTGCTCAAAAGTAAGAAATTTGTGAGAATCATTTGAAGGAGATGTGCCTCGATATATAATTTTAAATCAGGCTTTAAAAAAAAAAAAAAAAAAAAAAAAAATTTTATTTGGGGGGGGGTTAGTGTAGGTGTTAAATAAAAACTCGTATGATTTTGAGAGCAATCATATATAGGTCTCCCAAAATCAGCAGAGTTTTATTCAAAGTATGTGCCAATCTAAGTTTGCTTTTTATACATTTAAAAATTTGTTTTTGAAGAATTTAAGCCATTTATGATTGGTGTTAAAAAGAATGAAATAACTTCTTTTTTGTTTAAATCTTGAAGTAATTTGAAGTCATTATTTTCAAAATTCTCTATGAGACAAACATTTTTAAGTATGTCAATAATACCTTTAGAAAATATTTATAGTAAATATAAGGTAATTAATCAACTGTTAGAACACAGGATCTCATTTTATTTCGTCTAATCCACATCATTTATAAAATATATTTAAAATTTAACAGAATAAGAATTGAAATCTAAATGGCCTTCTTCAGTATATTCAGTGAATTTTTGTTAAAAATTTATCTTCAGCATGGTATAAACTTTTTAATTCTATTTTGATTTTGATATTTTAGAAAGGGGACACGGCACTGCATATTGCAATGAGAGCAAGAAGCAAAGCGATTGTGGAAATTCTTCTTCGTAATCCAAAGAATAGTCAGTTACTTTATAGGCCTAATAGAGCTGGGGAAACTCCATATAATATTGATACTAATCATCAAAAAAGTATTTTAGCACAAATATTTGGAGCTCGTAAGTATGTTTATGTGATTATAAATTTTGAAATACAGGGCCCTTGAAAAAGAATGCTGGTATTCTGCAAACTTATTATATAATGAACTTTCAAACTTAGGTAAATAATTCTTGTGTTGAAATTGTGTACAGAAAATAAGTTTTATCTCCGTTCACTAGTTCTGCATCCCACCTAATCCAAGAATTCTACAACTCATTTTACAGAGTGACCTAGTCAAACCATAACTGCAATTGATACCGTAATTCCAGAGATGCTACAAAAGATAGGGCTTGAAACTGAGTATCTTCGTCGAGTATATATCAAAATATCTATCAAGCAACTAATATGTCTTATAATGAAATGGATTGAAATGCATATGAAATGTTATGCATTTCTGAATATTGTAGTAAAATATTTACTTGCATATCTCTTTATTTTTTTGCACAGTATTGTAATCCTAGTATTCTTTTTTGATGACCCTGTACTTTTCTACTTATAGTTTGGGTTGTGTTTTTTAAGCCTGATATGATTGATTTTATTTTATTTAAACATTTTTAAATTAAAATATATGAAAACTTTTGTTTGAAATTTCATTTTTAGTGAAGATGAATGCATGTTTATCATCACAGAAGTTTTTAAAGCTGTTTATGATCTTTTTTAGAGCTACGTTTTTAAAACAACAACTTGTTGCTTGCATACAAGTTCATAATAGATTGAATGCACACACAATTTACAGTTCTGGAACTTTCCACAAAAGCACTTGTACAGCTCTTCTCAGTATCACAGAGCGCAATCATTAGTTGCACTCTAAACTTCTAAGAGTGTTAAACAGAATGCAATGCAAAGTGCATCTAAAAGGCAAAGTTGTCACAGATCTCGGTATTCCAAAAACACTCTGAACTAACAACTGATAAAAAACAGAGAGCTGATGTTCTTTCTGGTCTTATATAGTTTTTCCCTGGTCGCTGAGAAATCTCTAGTGCTTACCACTTCTCGAAATTACTGGAATGCGTATGAGGGTCAGATACGGTTACAGGTTCACTGAGCCAAAAAAAAGGGGGGCAGTTCTATATCTCCTGTTTTACTGGGCTGATTGACGAGATTCAAATTGCGTTTTCCATGTCTCGGAAACGCGACTTAAGATATATATTAGATTTATATATAGCTTTTTTCTGATATAGGTATTTTGACACAAAATGGGACTTTTTCTGAAATAACTTACCAGTTTTTTTCCCTATTTCGATTCTATGATTCAAATTATGCCTAAATATTAAATTTTGTAAAATTTGGTGTGAAATTTATGGAGAAATTAAAAAATTTAACTTGCCGCATTTTTTTTTCAGTTTCAGCCAAGACTAATTCACTTGGCAAACTTCTTAATAGCTGGCAACCTATTTTCCTGTCCCTTCCATTGTGTAGGAGCGAAAAAAAGTCACATCGTTCCTACTGTTTTACATTGTGGATGAGTGGAAAAAAGTCACATTGTTCCTACTTCAATATAATTTTAACAAGGTGCGTAAACTACATTTTCGTTATTATCACTTTCAATTCAAATTCATTTTCACCGATTTTCTGTCAGAATACATATATTAGAACAATGCTATATATAGATCTAATATATATCCTAAGTCGTGCTTTTGAGACATGAGAAACGTAATTTGAACTTCATCAATCGACCCAGTAAAACAGGAGATACAGAACTGTCCCCTCCCTACCCCCTTTTTTTTGCACAGTGTACATGTAGATATCAATTATAGTTATTCAGTTACAATACCAGTTACAGTTATACATTGACTAGATCCAAATGGTCACCAATTTTGATGATTTCTTGTCAAATATGGTGACAAAAATGAGTCTCCAAGACTATCACCAGCTTGGCAGTATCTTGCCAGTTTAGCAAGATAGCTATTTACTCAATGTTAAATAGACTTAGCCCTATATTCTTATTTTTCTGGCAGAGCTTCATCTCTTTCAAGCATTTCGTGCTACATTATATGAAAAAATATTTCAATTTCGCATGCAATTTCATTAAAATTATTTACACATGTAAAAAGTTAGTAACAGTAGCATATTTAAAACCTATAAATGTGTTATGTAATGCTGCATCAAGAATGCTTGTATAGTGAGACATGTTGAAAATGCTCATTAAATGTAAAAATATGAATATGGAGAGGTGTTGCAAGGGCCATCCATGAAGAAAATTGCTATATATGGCTTCCTCCAATATAGCTGTTTTAATAGTAATGAGTAAAAGCATTATGTTGCAGAGCACAGGATAGCAGGTTCTGGCCTGACTGGTAGCAGAAATCCAGATGAACACATGCTTCACAGGCACCCTCTAATAGCAAACATTATCATTAAAATAAGTAACTGAAGCTAAATCAGGAGCAATTGGTTCATTATACCAATAAAAGAGGGCTTGGTCCAACAAACAGCCAGCCTTCAGTGTAGCCAGTAGATTGCAGGCAGTGCCCTTCCATCCCCCTAAAAATACAATTTTTTTTTGCAAATGTTAGCCATTAAAAGTGAAAAGATATATATATATAGGGTGATTAAAGTTTAAGATTCAAAACACTGTAGAAAAAGAGCCACTGATCAGCGTGACATCAAATTGAACGACATGTTATCGAAAAAGGGGGGAAATGTATGACAGAAGAAAAATAAATAGTTAAAAAATTTTAGCAATAGCTGGTGCTGAAAGCATCAGAACATGTAAAGGAAAATATCTGTCATGTACATGACTCATTTTGGCTGTTATAAAAATGCTGGGTACACTGCTTTTTCTCATTTTGCTTCACCATGCTCATTTTGTTCACCATGACTTTCTTAATGAAGGATTGCTCTCTGCTTGTAAAGCTTTTTTACAAGAACGATGACTGTGCATCGATAACTATGCAGAAGTTCCGTACATTCAAGGGCATGAAAAAAGGTGTTGGTCCAATGAACTGCTGTGGGTGTGGACAAAATAATTCAGAAATTCGAAAAGACAGGTTCTTTTGATGTGCAGTCTGGTATGGGGAAGAAAAGAAATGATTCAACGTCAGCTGAAGAAGTGGCCACAGCAGTATAGGAGGAATCGAGTGGTGGTCTGAAATCATGCAGTGCACAGGGAATTGCCCGAACCTTGGACATGCCTGTTTGCATTGTGCATAAAATTCTAAAAAACATCTTTAAAATTCTACAAAACAAACAAAACATGAGCTGGTTAAAGAAGTTGAAGATATAAATGAAGTTTCCATTTTAATGCTGCAACTTAATGATAAGTTCATAGACTTAAAGGTTGTTGTCTTGCATTAATTGCTGAAAGTTTATTGAAGATGGTAGGAAATGGTATATCAATGATTTGAAGAAGCTGAAACATGCAGAGACAAGCATGTAGAAATTTGGGCTAAACTGGAAAAGCAATTGCAAGAAGCTTCTTCGGCTAGAAATAAAAAAAAGAAAATTTAATTACTGAAAATTGAGCTGAAGAAATTTTTAGGTGACTCAAAGGATTGTTTGTTTTTCTGGAGTCTATTTCAGAAGATTTATGAAGACAGGTCTGTACCTGATTAAAATATGAAAATATCTAGTGCAGTTGGTGGAGCCAAAATTGAAAGCTGAGCATCCAGCAACAGTGGGAAATTACCCAAAGGCCATCGAACAGTTAAAAGAATGTCTTGGAGGAGAATTACCTTGTTCAGATTTATATTTGTGATTTATTAAGTATGGTTATAAAGAACGATATGAGGGTCAGATATTGTTACAGGTACAATAGATATCAATTATAGTTATTCAGTTTTAATACCAGTTACAGTTATACATTGACCAGACCCAAATGGTCGCCAGTTTTGGCGATTTCTTGTCAAATGTTGTGATGGGATGATGAAATGATGTGACGGGATGAACCAAGGCCGATTTGGAAGCCTTTATGACAAATTGGAAGCTAAACCGAGAGCTTTGGGGAGCTTAGGAAGGATGCAAGAAAAGTTTGGGGATTTTTCTAATTCTGTTAGTGGAAAGTTGCCTTTAGGAAGAATTTCTGCTACCTTGAGAAAGGAGAAATTACCAGTCAAGTTATTCCTAGAACTCCTGCGCTTTAGTACAGCTGATGAATTTTCTTTGCAAAGAAGTTCAAGATGAAGAAATGGCGTCATTAGCAAGAACTGGGTTTGGTTCTCACCTTAATTTCAAAAAGAGCTCTGTTCCTGAAAAAAATAAATAAATAAATAAAGGAAACTGATCTTGTGACAGCCTGTGCATTAGTAAGCCTTAATAGCAATTCAGGTAAACAACGGTTATTATTAAAGAAAGGTGCATGTTTCTCGTGTATTAAAAGAGTAGTTCATTTAAGCAGATCTTGTATTGTTAAAAATAAATTGAACTTTTTTCAGTGTAGTAATAATTCTCATTTTTATATTATGTGTCCTGAAAAGAAAGAAAAAAAAAATGTATGTAAAACAGAGAATTCTCTTTCCAATTGCTGTAGAAGTGAAACTATTTACTTGCAAACTTTTTGCATAGTCATTCAGGCTCAATGTCAAGAGCGGAAGATTTCCACTTTGTGTGATTCGGGTAGCAAAAGCAGTTTCCTAAATGAAAGAATTATGACATTATTGAATGTTCCTTCACTTAGGAATGAAATACATGTGCTGTTTGGGGGAGGATGAAACAAGACTGAAGGAACCTAAAGTATTTTCTGTCAAAGTCAGTGATTTAAGAAAGTCATAAACTTGTAGTTTTGAAGTTCTTTTGGAAGATATGTGGATTTATTCTGAAAATTAATCAGTAGAATTTTAGAAAACCTGAAATGAAATAAAATAGATTTAACAGATTCTTTCTGTGAGGAAAGTGAGATTGACCTTGTGATTAGGGCTGATGGTTTGGGAAAATAGCTGATTGAGAATATAATTGAGTTAAAATTAGGTCTAATAGTTGAGAAAACTAAACGTGGATAGACAATAACTAAAAAACAGCATTCATGTGTAGGTGATAACATTTAATTATTTTTTCTATGTGTGTTAGAAATATTCCTTTGAGCACAGTATGGGAACTTGAAATTTTAGGAATAGCTGATTCATCCCAAACTGTTAAGGGGAAAGATAGCTAAACTGATTTTGGAGAAAAAAAT
This sequence comes from Stegodyphus mimosarum, assembly GCA_000611955.2. Lineage (NCBI taxonomy): Eukaryota > Metazoa > Arthropoda > Arachnida > Araneae > Eresidae > Stegodyphus > Stegodyphus mimosarum. The sequence goes on from KK120826.1 coordinate 529,908, forward strand.
AAAATTTTTCCCAATGGGAGGTATGAACTAGAATCCCTTAGTAATTCAGTTCTACAAATTTGTCTGATAATAACATGGAAAAGGCGTGAAAATGAAGTAATAAGTTAAAATATGGTAAACTTTTATATGATTATTAAAAAGTATTCTAGGAATGGGGAAAAATGAGTGTCACTGAATGCATACCAGAAACTGAATTGAATAATGAATGTCACTATTTACCTTACAGGCCAGTGATTAAATCAGATAGTAAAACTTCAAAAATTGATCCAGTTTTTAACATTTCTAACTCTCGGAGAGAGAAATCCTTTTTAAACAATTGTTTATTTAAAGGGGTTAGTCTTATAGAAATTATACCTGATGTTCTTGATTATTAATGTATCCAATCAGTCCAAGTGCTGATATTTAAAAAGCTTTTTTGATGTTATCTGTTGCACCCAAATACAGAAATTGACATTGTATAGTTGTATTTAGAGTTTGTTGTAACCCTTATTTATTGGATTCATCTGTAATGGCTCTTTTAGAAAACTCCTCTCCACCATATGATGAAACTGCTCAAAAACTGAAAAACTCATTCTGTGTAGACAAGTGTGTAACTGGAGTTTTAATATTAATGAACAAGTTCATGTTATAGAATAGGCAAAGTTAATCAGTCAGGGTTATTTTTAATTTGTAGTGTTGCTTGTAAAAATGTTGATAAGCGTTCTGGAGAAGCTTCCATTTTAGGAATAATTAAGGATTTAAATAATGGCACTTTAAGATGTACTAATTTAGAGCCATTGGCATGTGGAATGAAAATAGGCAAGATTAATTTTGCAAATAGTACGAAAGATTTTCAATCTTCTTGGCTTGTTAACTCCATCAACATTGCTTCCAAAGCTGTTATAAGATTTGTCAATCCCAAGTCAAAAATAACTTGGGATTGGGAATTATCATCAGATATTATGAATAAATTATCAGAATGGTGTAAAAATGTACATGAACTAAAAAGTGTAACTTTGCTTACTTATTTGGCAATAAATTCATTTTCAGAATTCCTTGTTTTTGTTGATGATAAGGAGTGTATACTGCTTGCATTTTCGCTTGATCAATAGCTAATTCTGACATGAAGGTAGTTCTTGTTAGAGCAAAGTCTGGAGTAGCTCCTGTCAAACCCCTGAACATGCCACAATTGGAGTTAGTGGCTTGTATAGTACATGCACTAGGGTTTTGAATTCTAGTATCAAAACACTTGGTTTATGAGATCTTAACATTACACATTGTTCTGATTCTGCTGCAGCCATTTATTGGATAAAAGAGCTGGGAAATTGGCTAGTTTCCATGACCAACTGAGGTACAGAAATTTATTAGTTGGCAAACTCTCAGGCATGGAAGCATGTTCTGGGGAGTATTAATATTATTGATTTACTGCTGCATGGCCTTTCTGCTTGAGACATGATTGCTTACTAATGGTGGGAAGGGCCTTCATGGCTGAAGAAAAATTTTGAATGTTGGCCAGTTGATGAAACTGACAGTCAGCCTAAAGAAGTAAACATAGAGAGAGTGCAGAAAAAAGTAAAATGATGCCTTTTGATTTTGTGAAATATGCACTCCTTTGGCAACTAAACAGCATATCAAACTATGATAAATTAATTTGAGTATTTGTTTGAGTTTTAAGATTTGTAAATAATTGTCGACAAACTCCTATTGAGAGTAAAAACCCTGAACTTTCTTTTTCTGCAGTTGAAAATTGTGAAAAGTATTTGGTTCATTTAGTTGAAAGCTATGATTTACCTGATGTAAAATTTTTTAATTTTGTTACGTTTAAAGATAATATTTTAAGAATTAGAATTAAAATAATTTATTGAGATGTTGAAGAATTCTTACTATATCCAGTATTGTTACCAGACAAATGTGAATTTACTAGGTTATTGATCAAACTGCACATATGGAAAATTGTCATACTGGAATTCAAATAATGCAAATCTTTTACGAGAAAGATTTTGTGTAATTAAAGATAGAAAAACAATTAATGTTTTATGTAAAAGCAAACTTGCATCTTTGTCACCAGAGAGTTGCATATTGTGTAGCTTTCAGAGTAATGTAGGAATAGGTTTGGCCATGCCTTTGTTCATGAAAATGGAGAAAATGTGTGGATAACATTCTTTACTTGCATGGTGTTTCGAGCTGTTCATCTGGAACTGGTAGATTCTTTATCTTCGGAGGCATTGTTATTGTTGCTTAGGCAGTGTATTGCTAGATGGCGAAGGCCAAGAACAAATTATGATAATGGAACCAATTTATGATCTTTCTAAGTTAAAGTGAATTTCTAAAGAGACCTTCACACATAAAATAATTTGGAAATTCATATCACCCACTACAACCTGGTGAGAAAGGTTGGTTTGCATTATAAAAGAATTGTTAAAATATACATTAGGTAAATCTGTATCGAGTCAGGAAAAATTTAACTGTGACCTGTGACTGTGAATCTATTATTAATTGTAGCCCATTAACATATGTATCAGAAGATCCACAAAAATTGATTCCTCTTATATCTGCTACCATCGGAGACCTTATGCTTATCGGAAACCACTGTTCCAGTGTTAGGAACATTGATGAACTGGATTCAGAAAAATTTAATGAGAATTAAGATACTGATGAAAACTTTTTAATGATTTAAGAAGATGTTTTAGAAAAGAATATTTTAGTGAACTTATTCAAAAATGCATTGAAAAACTGTAGCATGAACCCAGAGTTGTTGAAATAGTTTTAATTGGTGATGATAATAAAAGCCATTTATTTTGCCCTATAGTAAAGATTATTGCACTGATTCCTGATTGAAAGGGAAAAGTCTGCAATGTAAAATTTAAAACCCAACAAAGAAGCATGTTGTGACTGGTGCAGCAAGTCTTCTCTTTAGAGTTACAAGCATTGGAACAGTGTTAACTGAAAATAAGAAAACAGGAGAGGAGGCATTTAATTATCAGAAACCAGCTGGATTTAAAATTAGTTTGTCTCCTAATGATGTAATAATGGAAAGGTATATCTCTTCTGATAGTTCCATAGAAGCACCTATGCTTGGAGCATAGATACCAAGCACCTGTGCTTGTTATAAATTTGAGACTCTCTCACAGTAGGGGAGGATGTTGAAAACTGAAGTGAATTGAAGCTGGGGCAGAATAATGTTAACTTCTGAATGTATGAGAATCAAAGTTAACATTTAATTTGGAATTTAAAAGAATGCTTTGGTTGTTGTGTTTGTCCTTGTATGTACTTCAATAAAATGTTTTTATGTTTTTCAGAATGACCTTTGTCTTCCTGGACTTCCCACCTTTTCCACCCTGCATCATGTAGATGTAAACCCATAAGTTAACTTTTGTCTTTTCTTTCTCAACATAAACAATCCAAAAAGACAGGCATATGTGTCTTAAGCCAGCATAATTTTAATGATCAAAACTGAGCTTGAAAGAATAATTATAGAATTTGGTAATTTTGGCATGCATTTAGGTGTTCACATATATCGAAAACCATGCCATTGAGGCTAATTCGCAAAGAGAAAAAAAAAGTAGTGCAAAGATGTTAAATGAATTTAACTCAAGCTGATATCCTTTTGACAGTAATAGTAAGCTAGAAAACTAAATCTAATAAGGAATTTTTTTCAAGTATATTACAGTCAATTAATTTTTTTAGCTTTTAAATATATGAGGAGGTATCCAAAAGAAACCGAACTTATTTAAAAAAAAAAAAACTTATTCAACATTTATTTTAAGTACAAACCTTCAGTCCCCTTCAAAGTACTGTCCACTTGCACTAATTTACTTGTCTAATCTTTCATTCCATTTTTTAAAACATTGTTTAAGTTCATGTTTTGTGATGCTTGGAAGTGCCTCCATCATTTTCTTCTTCACCTCATCAACATCAGCAAAACGCTTTCCTTTCATGTCTGTTTTCAATGTAGGACATTCTTTCATTCTTGCAATCTTGTTTTTATTCAGCAATCATGGCCCAAATTTGGCAGCCGCCCTTTTCATTCCCAAATCTCCTGTCAAAATTCGCTGTACTGAACTCCAAGTCACTCCCAATAGTTCCACAATTTCTTCAATAGTTTGTCATCAGTATGTGTTGATGATTGCATGAATTTTTTCAACATTTTCATGTGTTGGGCCATGGAAGAACGACCAGAATGAGGTTTGTTATCAACTGATATTTCACCATTTTTTGAAACAGGAAAACCATTCAAACACTTCCCCATAGCATCGTTCTTGTATGCCGTTTTTAACATTTCAAGAGTTTCTCTTCCACTTTTTCCAAGAAAAAGCAGAATTTCACTGCCATACACTGTTCACAAAAATCAGCCATTATGAAAACAATGATGACACAAAACAGTTGTCACTATAAACTCCACCAAAACTAATCCTGACCTCCTTCTTCTGCAATGTCACTTGGCTTACTGACTCACGAATGTTCACTCTTTGTGCTCCTGGCAGCAAAACATGGTACTACAAAAGGTCTGCCCACCAAAAAGTTAGTTCAGTGTCTTTTGGGTACCCCTTATATATATTATTATTATTTTACTGTCATCATCATCATCAACAACAGATAAATGGAATTTTGAAGAATTTATCTTCCGAGTTTCAATCAAAGAAAGTTTTAGATGAAAATTAGGTAACATGTTTGAATAATAACACTGATTAAGCTAAAAGTTGAGTGTATAATATTTTCAAGCAACTATTTATAAGGAATTTCTGTATTGTTATAGCAACTGAAAGATGACAGAAAAAGAGTTTAACAAAAAATGTATAGCATTTTGTAATCTATACAGTTTGGAAAATTTTGGTTTTAAGATAGAACTTTGGCACAATTTTTTGGAGAGAGAAAAAACATGAAGCTTAATGATATGAATAAATTCACTTTGAAAGACTTAATGAAAGAAACAGTGACTTTTTCCCTGCAAATAAAACATACTCTTCTTATTTCTTTATTTCAACCATGTATACTAAGGCCAATCAACAGCCGAGTAGTAGAAACTGCTGAACACTGGTAATTCGGTCCGGGCTGGCTGCATGGGTGTTTTTGCGGTTTTCCCGATGAATATGAGCCAGTTCCCCTTAAAAAGAAGTCCATGAGGCATCCGCCCCTTTCTGTGTAGTGTCTAAGGGCAGAGCATATACTAAGTAAAAACAAACTAGGGTTATTATTAAGTGCTCATTTAGTACTTTATATAGAATAAAAATTTGGTTGTGCTCAACTGTGACAAAGCATTGCTTAAATGTGTTATGCATGTTGAGTGTGCATGGAAAACTAATTGAAAAAAGGGAATCAAAATAGTAAATAGGAAGTTCTAGAATTATTTAGCACAGATAAGTTAAAGACTAATTTAAAGAGAAAACGTTCTTATCCCTCAAACTACAACAACTTTCTTATTCTTGTATATTACAAGGCCATTGTTTATTATTCATTTGTTCACTTGCAGCAAAACATGTAAAAACTATCTGTCTAAGGAAAAGTACATCTTCATGGAGAATCTTCTAATGGAAATTGACTTGTTTCCATGTTACGCAGGGGATAATATATGGAAATGCTCCTGCAGTCAACCATTTTAACAGGAAATTCTTGGACAGTATTATTAGCATTCAGCTATCTTCCCATTCCATCAGTGTGGAATATATTTGAGTTAAATTTTGTTTTAGTTTTGTCATTCTGAAGTCGCTTGCACCCCCACTTGCTCTAAAATCTCGCATCCTAGTTATGCTTATGCAAGCAATAGTGAAAACAATAATTCTGCCATAGTGGTAATCACAGGCTAGATTTAATTCTCTGCTGCCGGCCCTTGCACACAGGCAAACAACTGCATAATGTAGCATCGATCTTATACTCATGCAGTCACATCCAAACAACCTGCGGCATCACAGTAGCTATGCACTCATGCCTTACCCCAACAAACCTAACTGCAAGAACACATGCCAACAGATTGGGGTTTTCCAGCCACACCCCAAACTCAAAACAAATTCACTAGTGACACTATGCAGACTGCCTATCAAATTAAGGTGCTGTGAGGGGGCTTATGCAGGGGCATTGCAAGTGCCACCCATGAAAGATGTTGCTACTTATGGCTTCCTCCAGGGACATCTGTTTTTGGAGTAATCTGTAAAAGTGTCATGCTACAAAACAGAATTGAAGATTCTATTCTCACTGGCAGCAGAAGTTCAAATAAACAAATGCTTCACAGGCACCCTCTACTGGCAAACATTGGCATTAAATAAGCTGAAGCTCAATTGGGAGCAAATGGTTCACTAGAGGTCCAACATCAACCAACAGTGGAAACAAGGATTCCGTTGCAAATGCAATCAAAGCCTATAAGGGGCTGAGGATATAAAACTACTTAATGCCACTTAATTATGCCCAAAATAGTGTGGTTTCATAAACTCTTGTTCAGAATAGTTTGATTTTTCCATGGCTTGAATAAAACCAGTCTTTACAGAGTTTCAGAAAAACCTGTTTGTATCAGCGAAGTATCTAAACTGCACTACCATAATTTTAATTACCTACATTTTAGTCTTCATTTCATTTACTGAATGATATGTGTATTTATGTGATTGCTTTAACTTATTCATTTGTAAAAATGAATTAAAGAAGATTTGCTTCCAGATTTTGACGTGTTAAAATTATGATGTTGAGAAAGTTTTTCCATTTTAATAAAATTTCATTGAAGTTTTAATAAAATTTTGCAGAAGAGACGTTTTTAAATTGGATGTGCTAAAAGGGATAATTTGTCAATTTAATTGTATAATTTTTTCATTTGTCTTTATTGAAATATTATAAATGTCAGTAATAATAATAATAGCAACAAATATATTAAATATAAGAAATATTTTTTGAAAGACATTTAATATTAATTTGAAAATACTGCAAGAATTTTCTTTTCATGTGTAGTTCATCCCTATAACATGTAATCCCATCAGTGGCTAAGTGAAGATCTCCGAATACTGGTAGTTTGACCTAGCTTGGTTTATATCCCAAGTAAGCAGGCTGTCTGCATGATTGTTTTTTTGTGGCTTTCCCCATGTGTAATATAAATACGAGCCAGTTTCCCTTAGAAAGTCCTCCACAAAGGCCTCCTTCCTCTTAGGCAGATAGACCTCATAGCTTTGGCATATTCAAATAATTTAATCTAACCCTATAACATGTAAAAATTGTATATTTGTAGGACGACTGAATACTAACGAAGATAGTGAAAATCGACTGGGTTATGATTTGTATAGCAGTGCGCTTGCGGACATCCTTAGTGAACCATCTTTATCAATGCCTATTTCAGTGGGACTCTATGCTAAGTGGGGCAGTGGAAAATCTTTTTTATTGAATAAATTAGAAAGTAAGTGAATTAATTTTTTATTTCCTTTAAAATGTAAACATGTATAATCTATAATGATAAATAGAACAAATTATGGTAAAAGAAGAAAAAAGGATACCTTCTGATTATCCGAACCCCTCAATAAAAAGTTGCACTCTTGTTATTGCCATTGTAGTGCATTCATTGATGACTGATTTTTCACTGATGCACTAAGGGCAAGATCCATTTTAAAAATCTGTCCACTAAGAGTTCCATAAAAGAATCATCAATCAATAAAATTGAAAGCAGCAAGAAACACTGGCAACAAAGCACTTACCTTTTTTGAGAAATCTTTCTGCAGCCCCCCCCCCCCCAATTTTTTTTTCCCCTGTGT
>KK120826.1:537627-554646 GCA_000611955.2 Stegodyphus mimosarum
CCCCCCCCCCCCCAATTGTTGTTCTCCCTGTGTATATGACAATATATTTTTGCTTTAAAAAAAAAAAAATCAGAGATTTCACGAACTTGACTTCACAAGTAACCTCGGCATTATGTTCCTGTGAACAAACTGTAAGTAAGGCTATTATAAACAATATGCTGTTATCTTCAAGCCAATTTCTTGTTGCATTTTAACATTTTGCCTGAATTTTTTTAAATTGCATTTCCATAAAATTTGGTTGTTTAAGAAGTACAGTTTCATAGATTGTGAAATATTGTATCCAGTGTGGTTGGACAAAATACCAGATTTCTGCAGAAATGCAACACTTCTTTTTTCCATCAGCCTGCAAACTTTACAATCCCATTATGATAGTTACAAGAAAATGAAATATATTTAACATAAAAAGAAACATTACAAAAATTATGGTTTGAACTTCAAACATGTAAAATTAAATATACTTAGACACATGCTGTGCACTTACCTGAGTTGCCATATAAATACTTTTTGGTAGAGAGATACTGTGTTGTTCCGTGAATACTTTTTCATCACTTTTTGGTGATAGTAGATAATCAGAGAGTAACCCCGCCCCCCCCCCCAAAAAAATTTAGAATTGTCGCTATAGAATATGCAAGAAAACCTTGCATTTTTATTCTTTTTAGAAATCATTGTAAATTTTATTTTAGGAGAGAAATTAATAGGAATTGGAATCTTCAAGCGAAAATTAAATACTTAAAATGTTTTTTGTTTGCACAATACCAATTTTTTGTATGAATAACCACTTGTGCGGCCAGCAGCCTAAGATAGTTATTATAAAAAAGAAATATATATATATGTATATTATAATGATTTTAATGTAATCAGCTAATATAATTTCATGGATCCAGTTTAGTAGTTAATAGAAAGGAATATTTGTCTGTTGCTTTTAAATTGCTTAGTTTCTTAATTAGTAACAGAATAGATTGAAAAAAAATTAAATATGCTTTATTGAACAACAACACACTGCTGCATGGAAGATAAAAATATTTTATTTTGGTCAGTGGCAAAACTTTTCTTTCAAATCGCTAAGTTTGTTGATTAAATTCGACATAAGATTCATAAAAGATACATACAAGGGTCAGTCAAAAAGTTAGTTGCACTGCTTAAGAAAACAAAACAGGATAGAAATTTTACAATAACTTTATTTGTATCTTAAAGTTGCATTTAAAATCTACTTTTCAATGTAATTGCCTCCATTATTTAAGCATTTGTCTAGGCGTGGTACAAGTTTTTCGATGCCTTCTGCAAAGACATCACGTCCAATATCCGATAACCATTGTTGGGCTGTAGCTTTCACTTCGGCATCCAAATGGTACCGTCTCTTTGAAAGTTCTTGTTTCAGGGGACCAAACGCATGGAAGTCAGGAGGTGAAAGGTCTAGGCTATAAGGAGAGTGATTCCACACTTCCCACCTAAACTTTTTCAGAAGTTCGCACGTTTGTTTTGCTGCATGCGGTCTTGCATTGTCATGCAGGAGCACAATGCCTTTCGATAGTTTACCTGGCCGTCGATTTTTAAGTGATTTCCGCAATCGTTTTAGTGTTTCACAATAAGAAGATGCATTAATTGTGCCACCCTTCGGCATGAACTCTGTATGCACCACGCCTTCTCTATCGAAAAACAGCGTCATCATCACCTTTCCTGCAGATGGACAGTTCGACACTTTTCTGCAATGTTTCCATTTGAGCGAGCTGCATTTCATTTCAGGTGAGAAGTGGTGAATCCAAGTTTCATCTCCAGTCATAATTTTGTCCAAAAAGTCATTTCCTTCCGTTTGGTAACGTTGCAGAAATGCAAATACACTTTCAAAACACTTTCCTTTATGTTCCTCCATCAATAGACGTGGCATCCATCGAGCACAAACTTTACGAAATTCAAGGTGATCGGCGATAATTTTGTACACACTTCCATGAGAAATATCCAGTTCATTTGAGATTTTGTTTATCGTGATGCGTCTGTTTGCAAGAATGCATTCATTCACGCGAGCAGCGATTTCTGAATTTGTTGCAGTTGCTGGTCTTCCCTCTTGCTCAGCGTCGTCAATATCTGTACGTCCATTCTCAAACATGTTGCACCATTTCGCGATAGCTTGGCGTGACATTGCATTTTCACCATACACTTCATGCAACTGCCCATAAATTTCAGTGCAGTTGCAGCTTTTTGCCCACAAAAAACGAATCACTGCACGCATTTCCAATTTGGACGCTATTTGCAGCCGTCGAGACATGTTTCAGACTGATTATCAGAAAAACTAAACTTGCCTCGTGAAAGCCGCTGTGTCATGCGATACAGGTGCATGTCTGAAGTGTTGCCACAAAGTTTCATCAAAATAGCCCCTGACAGAAAATTTTTACGAAGGAGTGCAACTAACTTTCTGACTGACCTATGTATATTGCAGTTTGATTAATGGTAACACACTTTTATATCATTGAAGTTTTCTCATCAAATTTCAAACATAAATATCTTACTTTTTGCTGAGTGCCAACACAAAACTCAGTTTTTAATCAGAGGTTTACATAAATTTGCCCAAAAGAGGAAATAAGTCAAAAACAAGTTTGAAACTTAAAATTCAAAATCCATTATGCACATGTTTGGAGGGAAGGCCTTTATGTTCAAAATTTGGTGGCTCTAAGTGCCATCATTTTTCAATAATACCATTAAATTGAGAAAACAAGTATATTGCATTTTGGTGAATTGCAACACACTTCTTTTATATTTTGGGGTTTTCAGATTAAATTTGAAATGTAAATAGTGGCAGTACAAAGCTTTTAAGTCACCTAGTTTATAATTGCAAGCTTATTAAATTCACACAAAATACAAAATAAATAGAAAAATAGATTCAAAATTAGTGCTATGAGGTGCACATGTTTGGTTGGAGGAACACCTGTGTTCAAAATTTGATTGCTGTAAGTGCTGTGGTATTTTTACACAATGCCAGGAACATGCCTACATACATACAAACTCTTCATAAAGAAATAGTAGAGATTGTCTTAGCTTCCTTTTCCAGTAAACTTCAGAAAGTTTGGCAACATAAAGTACTGTTGATCCTCATTATAATGATCTTTTCATCCTAAAAAAATATATTATATATAATAAGTGATTGTACAGCAAAACTGTATTTAATGCACGGTTCTAAGTTGGGGACATTTTGCACTCGTCGTTCTAATGAAAGAGTTCTTATAATGAGCAGCTGTTATAACAAGCATTGACTGTATATTTATGCTTATTTTACTTCTCTTCCATATCCATTTATTAATTCATTTAAATAACTGTCACAATATCATCAAGTGAAATTTATTCATAAAATTTTTATATATGAATTAAAGCTCATGCTAATAATGTGCTAATTTGGCTGTAACCTAATCATTTTTCTTTTCAGATGAAATGAAAAGTTTTGCAATTCAGTGGTTAGAACCTATGTTTGAATTCACTCGATTAGTTTTCCTTATTATATTTATCTTATCCCTTATTTGTGGATTAATTATCTTTCTATCTACAAAGATATGGATGATTGGAATCTACATCTTTGTTGGCACATTTATGTCATCTGTTATATTCCTTGGTAAGTCTTAAAAAATTAATAAAATTCTTGTTATTATTATTATTTTTAAATTTAGTGAAAAATATTTTCTTTAGGCTTTTGTCTGTTTGCTTTATCTCAGTTTGTAGCAATTTGGGGGGGGGGTAAAATAATTTTTTATTTAATGCAGTATTTTTATAATGTTTTTTAATAAACAGTGATATTAAAAAAAGAGTTATCAAATGCTATTTGCAAATTTTTATTCTTTAATTTTATTGTAATGGAAAATTTGAAAAATTTTTGACAGGAAACTAGATTTAATCTTGATTTAAAATGTTGTAGTTGCAAATTAAGCATCTAAATTGTGAGGAAAGTAATTAATTAAATTAAAAGAAGTATTATTATTTGTAAAAGTGCTGTTGATGGAAAATTATTGCAATCAGTTTGCTGAAATGTTCACTACTGAAATCTGATGCAGTCTTCAGTTTTTAGTTTTGAAATGTTTTAGGTTTCATTTTATTTGCTTAACTAATTGAATCCCATGTCTTTTGAAAAAAAAAAAAATTTTATTGAAAAGAACCAAGCAAAATGATAGTGTTTGTTTTAAATTGTGTTGAGGGGAGCCAAGTCTCAGATAGTACTTGTTTTAATTTATATTGAAAAACACCAAGGTATGTGATAACATTTATGTTCTTTACATTCAGAAATGTCAAACCACTGTATAGCAGCAGAATCAACTATGCTTTATAAAGCTTTTTGGATGCATTAATTTAGGAAGTAATTTCAATATAGCTTATTGATTCAGTTTTATTCATATATTTCAGAAGGCATAATGGCTCAAAAAAGAGATATTAAAAGCATGTCTAAAAAGTTTTCTAAGTAACTAAGATGTCAATGACGATGTTACTGTTATTGATAGGGCATTTTGCTGCTTGATTCAATTTCTGCAAGTCCTAAATCTGCTCCCAGCACTCTCTTAGTTCTAAAAATTTTGCTGCCGCTAAATTCTGCCCAGTGTCTCCTCTAAATAAAAAACATTTCTGTTATCCTAAAATTTTGCTGCCAATTACCTCTATAAATTCTAAAAATTTTGCTGCCTTGAAATTGTGCTGCACATTGTGACCACACTGGTTGCACTAGCTCTGATGCTGGCGCTATAAGAAAATGAAACAGTACATTTTTATACTGCTCACTAATGCTTGAAGAAGCTATTGAATATGCAGAATAATCATTGATAATGAGAGTTTGAAACGCAGTTCTTATGTTACAGATAAAAGCATTTATAGCAGCATTAATAGCAAAAACTGTTACCAAAAATAAAAAAATAAACAAAAATAAAACTTGGGCCAAAGTTTCACAGAATGTACCATGATGGTTTCAGAAAATCATCCATAATAAATCGATTTTAACAATTTAAAAATATTTCCCCTTGCTGATAATATCTGGTCTTCCAACGGTCACAAAACATGCAGTCCAAATTAGATGCATTTGGTAGACACGTTAATTTGAAAAATTAGTATGTTTTCAAATTATAGATAACATACTACATAAAATATTAATAATTGATGAATCATTAATTGTAATTCTGTATCATTCTGTATCAAATGAATTCTGTATTAAATTTAACTCAATGCTTGTCCTCCCCTCCAGAATAAATCATCATTATTGGGGCATTAAGGTATGAATGTGATGTACCTTCAAAATAGGTTTTATTTATTTATTTTTTGAACAAAATGAAAACTAACGAGGAGAAAATGATTCAGACTTAGATATTATGTGGTGATAGATTCATTAAAAGAAAGTCATCATTTTCATAAATGACATATGTTTGTTAACCCCTTAACTGCCGCGGTAAACGCACAAGATTCACTCCCCAGTGCCACCGTTTTTTACACAGGCGCGCGTAGTTATGCGATGTATTATGGGAGAAATAACTGCAAGTTTTATTGTCTAAAACCTATTTACTTTATTAAGAAAATTATTACTGTATTAAGAAAAAATGAAAATACAAAATTTAATGTTTAGAGTAACAGTATAATGAAAAAGGTGAAAGTATAATAAAATGATGTTTGTGTAATAAAAAAACTTCTCCCAAAAATGGAGTTTCGCCCTTTCAAAGGGGAATATTTATTTTTAAACCAGGTATCAGGTTTCAGTGTTATACCTTGCAAAATCAGTATACCTAATTGGAAAGCGTGGAGGCGGCATAGGCCAGTTTTTCATATTAAGTCATACCTAATGTCGATCATCTTTCGAAAAATAATCACAATTCTCTTCATCTGACGTAATATCATATTCTGAGATGTCCGATCCTGAAGATGACGGAAAGTAATCATCTATTTTACTGTCGTACATATTCGTAAAAAAGCACCTATTACAAACAGTAAACGAAAACGGAAGACACACAATAAAAAATACGTTTTACTCAAACAGAAACATGGCTAATAACTGGGCAGTCATTACTCGCACCGTTCCAGAACCATCCCCTTCTCCAGGTCTTCCCCCCTTCTCTGAAATAGTGTCCTCCTTTGCATTCTCTGTCAAGGTCATTGTGATGCTGCATTCCAAAACTTTATGATTAATTTTACTGGTAGCAGCGCAAAGCAAATGATAGCATTTCGGAAGGGCGTATATATACGCCCGGGGCAGTTAACGCATCGGCTGAGCAAGGCATATATATATGCCCACGGCAGTTAAGGGGTTAATAGTTTTCGAGTAGCATTTATTTGTCAAGTATTTATGTTTTAAAGATAGGTACCAAACTTGAGCTATAATGAAAACAGAAAAAAAATTCCTGATCATCTGAAAAATATTAATGTAAATAAAGTGCAGTATTTTTTAAATAAGGACTTGTTATTCTGTGTATATCACACAAATGAAAGTGCAAAAAGCCACATATAATTTATTTTAAGCCAAGCAGTAGCTAAAAATATAGCTGTGATGAACAGAAGAAATAGTAGAGAAGTGCATTTAACAATTATCTATTGTTCATTCTTGCACTTATGGGTGATATTGACTAAACATCATAAAATATTTTGTATACTTATCTCAACAGACAAAAAAAACAGTAAAATTTTGGGAAAAGGTAGCGTTCATCATAATTAGATGCTTGATTTTAACTCATTAACTTAAAAAAAAAACTTTTTTTTTAACTTTATTAAGTTTTGATTAGCTTTCATTTAAAATAGTTTGAAATTCACTGGATAAAGGAAAAGAAAAAAACAATTTTTTTACCATGTTTATATAGAACAAGAATGGCAAAGTGATTTTTAGTTGAAGGTAGCTGACAGTAGACAATTTCAACATGTAAATGCAAATTAGTTATGACGAATAGTCATGAAACATAAACGTTGCATTAGTCATGAAATAAATGGTCATGGTTTCTTTAATATCCTAGTGGTAACATTGCATTAGCATTTCTAAAAGAAGTGTCAATTTTTCTTTACACTACTGCTATGCAAATATACTTATACATATATACTTTAAATCAAAATTGTTTGCTTCTATGCATTTTAGTACCCATTGCTTTTGCATTTTAGTGCTCATTACAAAGAATAGTAAATTAAAAAAAAAATGAAGATTTAGCATTTTCATGAAGAATGGGAACCTGATTAATTTTTTATACTGATGAATGATAAATGTTGCTTAATACGCACTGCCTCTATAGGAAAAGGGTATTCTAAAGAGGTACTAATACTGTAAAGGGTATTCTAGACAGGCGTTTTTAAACTCTATATAACAAACAAAGTGTATTATTATTATATAAATGTCCACAAAATAATTATTTGAGGAAAAAGTGCAACTAGAAATTTTAAGTTGCAATTAGAAAGCACTTAGCAAAATTTTTTTCAAAAGTTCATGTTTAAATTATGTGCAATGATGATTGTAGCCTTTAAAATTAGTCACATTTTAACAAAAAAAGGGTAAACTATTTTTTGACAGAGAATTTATGAAAGAAACTTTATTGAAAATGTTGGGTTAATTTTTTTAATAATTTTAAAAACAAGACTAAATTATTGTTGCAATTAAAGATCTACAGTTTTCTCGAAATGCAGTGCAATAATGCAGGGTATTGAGAAAATGAGCAAAAATATAAGAGAACAGTTATATAACAACACTAGTAGCTGTTCCTATTTTCTCCGTCTGTTTGATGAACGACAGATGTGACACAGCACATTTGCTTATTTATATTTGTATGATATTTGAAGATTATGGATCTGAATTGTTGGGTAGGATTTCTTTGATATTAGCGAGCAAAAGATCAAATACAAAAGAAGTAACAGTAGCATTCAAAATTGTTAATTTTATTTGAGGAAGTTCTCACAAATAGTGTCTCTTCTAATTGTAACTTGATGAAGGGCAGCAAGAATTATTATTATATATCAGTGTAATGTCGTTAAATAGAAACAAATTTCTGCAATAATTTCAATGATTAACTGATATAAAAAAAAGTTCCCAAAGAACAAGAATGTGTAGATTTAAAAGATGAAACTTAGCTCAGTGATTTATGGTTTCTTATAAACTTTATATCAGCATTAAGTGATTTAAATTAAGAATTGCAAGGAAAAAATAAGCCAATAATTTAAATGATCAATAATATTAATACATAAGAAATAAAATTATATTTTGCTAGCTAAAAATCTTCAACAAAACAATTTGAACCTCACTTCATGCACATCACTTATTTTAATTTTCATGTTTTTGTAACTTCGACAAATATGTTGCAAAAATTAAAAAAGCGATTGAAGCCTCTAAGTGAGGTTTCATGATTTTGAGAATTTATTGTGCAGTGTTTATCTTTTCCTTTTAAAAAGAATTTCAATGAAAAACATATTGCTGTAAAAATTTCTGACACATTTAAAAGTGGAAAAAATAGCATTACATAATGAAATTATCTCTGTACAAACTAATCTAATCTTATAAGCCATATAACTCGAAGATTTGTAATTGAGAAAATTACTGCCCAGTATAGTAAATATGTCTACTTTTGTGTTGGATCTGTACATTTATGTAAACCGTCTTTTTCATACATAAAGTTCATGGAGCCTAAACATCATTCTCTACTTATTGATTCCCATGCATAATTCTGAGCACTTGGTTAGAGACATCAAAATGCTGACTTTGCACTAATAATAACATAATAAGATTTTATCTGTATGTTTCTTGTGGCTAATTTTTAATTAATTAAATATGATATTGGTTTAATACCTCCTTCACTGTATACATAACACAAGTTTGGATTTGTTAAATGTCAAGTTTTTAGTAGGTAGATTGCAACACATTTTAAAGAAAAATAGGAGGCCATTCCTGATGTAGTGAAAAGAATGTTTAGTAGAATTATCAGGTTTAATTTGTGTCAGTATTCAGTGTATAATGAAAGTAGTAGCATAAAAGATCTCAGTTTGTGTACTGAGTTCAAAACTATCTCGCCTGACATGCTTGACAAAATGCAAATGTTATGAAAGTTGTATTTTTATTGAAATGCTATTTTTATTTTGTATTTAGTTTGTGGTTGATATTAGTATTGCTATATATTATTATTATTTTATAAATATTTTATATTTGTTTATATATTTTTTTGATTTTATTAAATAAAAAATCTGCAACAATTAACTAGAAACAAAATGTATTACTTACAAGGTTTACGTTACATGGTTACGAGTGCTCAGTTGCCTACATATGGGTTGCAGAGATTTTTTCAGGGCATTATTACATTATGCACTGCACTAATGAAATCTGGGATTTAAATATAAATTACCATACATGCGATTTGATATGCGTACTATACATGGGATTTGATATGCTTTGAAAAATTTATTGATACTAAGCTGAAAAATATACTAACATGAGATACTTCTTAATTTTTGTTTCATGGTTCTCATATTGAGTTATTTTTTTAATAGGAGTTGTTATTTACTGTAATAAGAACTATGATTTATCCTGGATGTACAAAGTGAGCTTATACCTTGCAAATCAACTTAACTCTTTGAGAACATTATTATTTGTTATATTCTGCAGTCCTCCAGCTAATAAAAGAAATGATCTTACAGATCCAGTGAGGTAAGCTTTTTTTGTAATGGTGTATACATGTATAATAATTCTGATCTGCCTTTCCAATACTATAATTTCATGATTTTAGGATTTTTTTATTGAAATTTTGCTCATTAATAATCAAATAACCTTAAATCATATATTTTACTGTTTTATTTCAGATTTCTGTTTACTGAACAAACTAAGGTTACTAGCTCTGGTACTGAAAATTCAGTCTTGCAAATTATTATTTCTTTACATGTTGCAATCGAAAAAGAATATGGCCTTTTTACATGTCGTTTATATCGGGTCCTAAAACCAAGACCTGGTAAATATTAGTATTATTTTTAACGTTTGATTTTTTCCATTGTTGAGAAACATGTAGCAAACAATTTTCTATGGAAAGGTATGAATGCCAACATTGCTATTTAGTATTAAATTAAATCTACTCTTCTTTCTTATAACTATGTTCTTGTTTCAAAAGTAAGCATTAAATAACTAACCTAAGAAATATATTTTTAAGCTTAGAAAGTCAGTAAAAATAAGCTACAGTGGCATACACACATTTTTTAGACAACTTTGTTTTGCTGTTAAAAAAATCGTCTGCAATATTTTTGAAAGTATAAATTATCATCTGCTATTTAATAACTTTGTTTTCATACAAAATGGCACTTTTAAATAAGCAATGAATGGAAGGCTACGTTTGTGCTCTTTGCGAAGAAAAGTATTCATATTAAATTATTAAAAAGTACTATAGAAGACATGATTTTTTTATATGTAAAGCAACGATAGATAATATTGTCAATAAGAAAGGAAAAAAAAAGTTAAGGTTTGGCTTCAAGGAGAAAAATTGTTCAAAATATATATCCAAGGAAAAATTGGAATGTTTTGAATGTTGCAAACATAAAAACTGCAATGGTAAAAGAAAATCTTTGAAGTCAAAGGACAGTTGCACAATCATTAAAACGCTTACTGTCAACTGTAAAAAAAGTGATTAATGGTGCTTTCAATCTTTTAAAAAGGCAAAAAAACATAATGTACATCTTTTTTCTCCATGACATATTCCTGGAAGCAGAACATGATACAGAATTCTCTATGAGAAACAATTATTAGGACAGAAATGGAAAAAGCGTTATTGCAGTAGATGAATCTTGGGTATATTTAAATGGCGCAATAAAAAGAGATCCATTTATTATCAAAGAGAAGAAAAAAAAATCTTAGAACACAGTTCAAAGAATCTAAAGAAAGTTTTTCAAAGGGATTTATGATTGTTTCTGGTTTTTGATATAACAGCAAATAAAAATTAAAGAGAATGTAGAAAACTGTCAAGATCAACTCCAAATATTATCCAAAACATATTTTATACCCAATTTTCAAATATGAAATACCTTCTCTCCCCCCCCCAGTGCCATAAATCGATAAAACTGCATCAAGACAAAGCAAGAAGCCGCACATCAAAAATCTGCTGTTAATTTCCTGGAAAAAAATGGAACAAAAAACGGTATCAAAGCCATACTGTTCACTCATATCCCTATTGATACTCATACCCCTCCTGATGTATCACCACAGATTTTTGCACTTTTGGGCTTTTACAAATGGATCATCCAGATGTTGACCTACAACCCTGACTTTGGAAAGCTTTTCAAGAGAAATGGATAAAATACTTCTTCTGTTATTAAAAAAAGCTTTGTTGTCTTGGAAATTACAGAAAGATAGTGAAGAATAAGGGCTATCAAATGAAACATTTAAAACACAAAATTTTAGGTAAAATATTTCTGTAAATAAAATGAAAATCATCTAAAAACATGTGAACAGCCTTAGTAATGTTGTAAACATGCTATCTAGCTGGAAAAATTAAGTTGTTAGATATATCTGCATAGAGAAAACTGTTTGGCATGTGTTATAATGTAAAGCTCCGTAACTTTTTGTTATCTTAATAAAGAACAAGCTTAAGCAAATGTTATATTTTAAACAAATATTTGATAATTTTTTACTGTTATTATTGTATTGTTATGTATAGTATAAAAATTTTTAATATTTGATTTTATAATGTAAATTTAACCTTGAAATATGAATGAGCTTTTGTTCATGCAATTTTTTATTTTAATGCAGTGGCTTCAAAATGGTGGAAGTATAGGAGAATTTGCTGTATTCCAAATTTCCTAATTGCTTTCCTTTTAATTGTATTTGTGGGCTGCAGTATTACTTTGGCACTACAGACAGATGCTGCTGACTTTAATGCAGACATTGATGAACAAACAACAATTTTTAGATCCATTTTTATTGCTATGTCCTGTGTTGTACTTTTCGTCATTTTGTCAAATCTGTGTATATTTTTGCGAATTATAAAAAATTTGGTGTGTTCACATCAGAGCAGAATTACTGGCGGTTTCATGAAAATGGGCTCAACTAAAGATGAAAGTTCTGCCAGCTCACTGAAAAATGAAGTTGATACTATTATTCAAATGGTATGCTTGTTAATCATTTTCTCTTTAATTTTTTGTATGTATTTGTAACTCAATCAAAATATAATAATAAGCATATTACATAATGCAGTAGTTATACTACAAGAGCTGTTCGTTTAATTCTAAATCTGAAATTTTAAAAAAACAAAGGAATTTGTAACAACTGGTCTATGATATCACTTTCAAAGATGCTATCATCTGCCAGTAGACATTAGCCTATGCTGGAGCATTTGTTTCGGAATGCTGCAAAGCACCTCTGTTGTGATTCTTTTTTAGATCTTGGAATCTTTTCCATTTTAAAGGTGTATTTCAACCTAAGAAACATGGGGGAAAAAAATTCAAAAAGACTAAGATAAAGAAAATGCAGATGTTAAGCAACAACTAGAATGCTTTCTCCCCATTAAAGTTCTGATATTAGCATTGAAGAATGGTGCGAGAAATTGTGTTATAAGCTTTAATTTCCAAAAGTCTAATTTATGATCATTTTCTATGAATAGCACTTTGTAGGCTATGTAGAACTTATAGATTGCAGTTTGCATGGAAACATCTGCTTCAGCAATTTTTTCCTTGTTATGGCTGATAGAAAGGTAGCAAAGATGACGATTATCCTTCACGGACTTTGTTTGAAATACAATTACTACTAAAATTTCATTAGTTCATTGCATTTTTCAACATTCTGTAAGTTTATGTGGTTGTCCAGCTGAAAACAAAAATACAAATTTGCTGTACCTTTACATCTGCCATTTCAACTTATAATGAGTATCCTCCTGCTTCTTCCATATTATTGCATCTCTCATAACGCCGACTATGGCCACCTGTGTGAAAATTCTGTGATGTTATTCCAAGATCCTGACACATTTACTAGCAATATTATAATGATGCACAATAAATCAGTTTTTGCAGGGAAGAAAAATTGTTTGAAAATTAAATAAACAGCTTATGCATGTCTAATGAAAATTTTGATTTCTCAAACAAAACCATAAATCTGAATTGAAAAAACATTAAATGTTTATAACCAGGATTAATAATCATACTGCTTGTAACTGTATCTGAAAATGGCAGTGGCTGAAATTTAATAAATCTGAGGCTTGTAAACTAAACTAAGCAGAGAGATTTTTTTTTTGAATTAGATATTGATTAGATAATTTTTTTTCATTGTTGTTGTTTTATTGGTTTTGCATATAAAATTATGGCAGTCTTTGTTAAGGAACTGTATTGCGTTATTTGGTTTTTTATTTTACTATAACCTTTTGAGAAAGAGTTCTTCAAATCTACTTTTTAAATTTAAATGCTAAACAAATTTCAGCATTTTTTGAGTAGGGGATCTTAAGTATTAATTTAATAAATTAATTAGTTCATTTGGTAATGTAAGAAATAAAGGTAAAAGTTTTTTAAATTATCCCATTTTTATTAAATTTATTATTATTATCAGGTTCAGTGTCTTGATGCATTTGTTGGCCAGCAAACACGACTCGTGGTAATTGTAGATGGACTTGATAGCTGTGAGCAAGATAAAGTTCTGTATATTTTAGATGCAGTTCACACGCTTTTCTCAGATGCAAGTGCTCCATTTGTAACTGTGTTAGCAATTGATCCACATATTGTAATTAAAGTAAGTATCTTTTTTTATAAGTTTTTGAATTTTGCAATTTTTTTAAATTTATTTTTGACTTCAGGTTCTGTTCAGCATTTTAGGTTATTAAACTGAAATGACTGATTACTTCTTTTAGCTTAATAATTTGAATAAATCATTTGTTTCCAGAAATTTTTCACTGAACTGAATGAATTCCATAGTGGGTATTTAAATCATATTTTGTCAAACAATTTTGGTGTTTGAAAGAAAGAGACTTGCTTCAGAACACTGTTGTAAACTTGTAAAAAAATATCATTAAAGTACAAGATGTCTGAAATGGAAGTATCATGCTACCAGATTAGAACCATCATTTACTTCCAGTTCTGTTGCAGAAAGTCAGCTACAGAATGTCACCAAATCATGTGTACAGCTTTAGGTACTAATGTTGTATCATATGACTCTGTGAAGGTTTGGTACTGAAAGTTCAGAAACAAGGATTATGACATTCAAGAAGCAAAGGGCTCTGGCCAGCCTACTGATGTTGATGAGGCCCCCTTGCAAGACCTTGTGGAAGGAGATTGGTATGCAACCACTCGAGAACTTTCTAAGGAGTTAGTTGTGCTGTACCATATCCATTAGTTGTGCTATGCATTGCATAAACTTGACGTATAAGTTCAATTGCTGGGTGCCACATGAGCTGACTCAAGCAGATAAGGACATCTGTCCTAATCTGTAGTGGCAGATTAACTGTAGACATGTTTCGGCCTTCTCTAATCTGCTCGAATATCAATGCAAGAACAAAATTCTGGACCTGATTGTCGCTTGTGATGAAAAAGTGGATTTACCTCAACAGCACAGACTAAAAAGGATTTATGTCTGCACCTGGTAAAGTTATCAGCAATGTCACAAAGTGCAATTTGGCTAACAAAAAGGTCATGCTTTGTATCTGGTAGGATTGCTATGATATTGTCCACAAAGAGTATCTGGGAAAAGATAAAACTCTTGACAGTAAAATGTATATCGAGATGCTAGTCCATATTGACGCTGCTGTCAATGAAAAATGTCGAACTGAGTTCCAGTGCAAAAAAGTAATTTTCCATCAAGATAATACAAGACCATATATTCTGGTCTTGCATAATCTTAATATTATTATATAAGTTTGCATTCACCAGCTGGACTCTGTAGGGACTCAAATAAGATCTTTTGCCACTCCCATCGTATAGCCCCAACATTATTCCTTCGGACTTCTGCCTTTTTTTCACACCTGCAGCTACATCTTACTGGTGCTATCTTGCATTCCGCACAGGACGTCCAAAATGAGATTAATCTGTTTTTGGACTTATGGCCACCAAGTTTCTGGGCCAAAGGCTTTGAAAAACTACCAACACATTAGCAGAAAATCATAGATTTGGATGCACTAATGGTCCGCACTAAAGGTCCTGCTTTCATGTTTTTTTTTTTTTTAACTTTATTAAGAATGTTTTTTGGCAGAATACTTTCATTACAGCGAGATAATTATAAATGTCTTTCTTTTTATTGCAACTTTCAACTACAACACCTCATTGTATATTGATTCTGATAAAAAGTTAAAATCTTGAGAGAAAAATTATTAGAAATTATCTTTATCATTAGCTGAAGATAGTCATCAGTCATTCTAATTCTTCTTTTAGACTAATTAATTTTCATCTGCAAAGAAATGTTAACGTATAAATGTATTCTCAAACAAAGTTATTATTCTTATCACAATAATCTGTAATTGAGATTGTTTATCATTTGGCAAGTGCAAAAAAAGTTAATCAAATCAAATCTCTGTCTTAAAATTTTTGGATAAGATTTACATCACACCGTAAATTAATTAGCTTCATTTGTAGGTTTTCTACATTGTTACTTATGTTCATTTTTAATAATAAAGAAAATAATGTGAAACTGAACTCCAAATCATAAAAATCATAAACATTTCTTTAAATTCTTGTCATGGTAATAATAATTAATTTAACTGAAATGTATTTATTCATGGACCATAAAAAATTGCTTTGGCCACGTGTGGCTTGTGAGCTGCCGATTTGCGACCACAGATGTTAAATATATTTTCTGAATTATTATTATAGATGAATTTTTAAATTTACCTGAAACTGAAAAGAGTTATCACAGATATATAACATGTGATTAATAAATGCTAGAATGGTGTAGGAATTTTAACTGTGTGTGGCTGTTAACAGTAATATTTAAACTTAGCATTTGTATAATCAGCCAAGGGGAAAAAAATAAATACTGTCTACCAAAAAAAGGCGGTAATCAGGTGGTATCAATAACATTCTGCTATAATTAGCATCCTTATTTTTTTTATTTATTAGTGTAAAATTCACATATTTTCCATTTTTGTGCAATTTCAGTCCCAGAAAGCCAGCATATAATATGTAAGTTATTTTTAAATAAGGTTTGTTTATGACTATCATTCAAAATTTCATACATGCAATTGCTCTAAGCATTCTTTGCACACAACAGAAAGTCTCTTGCATTCGCAGTGGCAGTTTGTATGCTTCATAGTGTGAGCGTAATGAGCAACGGTAAAATGCAAATATTTGTTAGATTGTTCTAGAAAGGTTGGGGAAACACATTGAATGACTTTCTAGTCGGCCATCTGTAAGCATTGACAATTTGGTGCAGGCAGTTGAAATCTCAGTTCATGGAAACAGGAGATTTGAACAAGTGTCATGAAGGAATGAAAACCATAATGAGAAGTTAAAATTAATGTGAATGACAAAATAAGATAAGAAATAGAGTTCTGTGAGGAAGGTATTCAAAAGCTTGGGTTGAGAAATGTTTAAACTGACAAAAAAAATTAATATTAAAATAGGAAATTGTATATAAATTCAGAAAATAAGATTTTTGTTTCTTTTTATATTGCAAAATGGATCTTATTTAAAAAATACTCCTCATAATAATAATAAGCAGATAACAGCAGACTCACAAGACTAGTGACATATCTTAATTTATCGGAATTCTTTCCATTAAGAGATGGGAACAACTAACAAGGTCTCAAAACATAGTCAAGCAGTGTTTCGGAATAAGAGTCTAAAAATAGGGTCAAAAACATAGTTAGACAAGTAAGATCTTAAAAACAGGCTCAAAAAGGTTTCAAAATGAGTTAAGACGGGGGGAGGGAGTCTAAGTCAGAATGAAACAGAGTTGCTTAACAAGTTTAAAAACATGATCAATATGGCTTTCTTTTCTGCTACAGATATACTATTCATTCGATACAGATAAATGCTCTCACATAATAAAAACTTCCCGTATTAAATTGTGCACAGTAAAAAAAGAATTGCCACTCTTTAAAATAAAGCAAATAAAGAATCACTGTGATTTTTTTTTTTTTTTTTTTTTTTTTTTTTTTT
>KK120826.1:567234-591200 GCA_000611955.2 Stegodyphus mimosarum
TTTCTGATAGAGGTTTGTTTTAAAACTTAAGGTGCTCCAGAGTAAGTTTTTTGTGTAAATTCTACAGGGTCATAATCTCTTGCTCTGTGACACAGCTCTGTTGTTCTAAATGTTTTAGGTATTTTTCACCATGTTCCAAACCCTCATTAAAAGATATTTTCTAACTCCTATCAAATTCATTATCTATGTTGGTGTCAGAATCGTTTTCTTGCTGTGACGACTTCAAAACAGAGCCAATGATTTCATCATCGGTTATCTGATACGCCAGTGTTGGCTCATCTGAACACATCATCCATACATACTAAAAACCTCTTCTGGGCTAAGATCTTTTTTCTGCCACTAACACAGAATCATTATTATTTGGTAATTATGGCATCATTATTGGATAAATATTTTTTCTTTGGTATTTCCTTCTCCATTCTGCAGTTTCTGGAACCTATAAATTTAATGTTTATATTTTGAGCGGCAGTGCGGATTTCAGGAGTTGGCAGATTTCAGGTCAGTGGATTTTTGGTATTTGACTGTATGTCTTTGCATTCTAGTACTTATCACTTCAATGAAGAAAAACTCGATTACTTTTTTACAGTGTTGAATGATAAATGTTGTTAATATGCCTTACCTCAGTAGTCATTGATAAAAAGGGTAATCTGAAGAGACATTTTTTAGCTTTACGTAACAAGTATTAAACAGATTATCCACCAAATTCTGAATTGAATAAACATAAAGTTAGGGATCTTAAAACTCAGGTGACAAATCAACAAAGCGTTTTTAAAAAGCCAGGGTTGAAGTCACAAGCAGTAACTACTGCATCATTCAAAGTAAGCTATCTCTTAGCAAAAAAATGTAAACCAATTTTCGATGGTGAATTTGTAAAGGCAATTTTTTTAGAAATGTCAGATTCACTTTTTAACGATTTTAAGAACAAGAATGAAATTGTTGCTGCAATTCAAGAACTATAATTATCTCGAAACACAGTTATGCAACGAATTGAAAGGACAAGTGGGAATTTAAAAGAGCAGTTATATAATGATATTAATACATGTTCTTTTTTTCCCTTCAGTGTGATGAATCGGCACATATAAGTGATATGGCACAATTACTTGTTTTCATTCGTATGGTTTTTAAGAATTTTACATCTAAAGAAGAATTGTTGGGTATGATTTCTTTGAAGGATAGGAGTAGAGGTGTAAACATTTTCAAAGCCTTTTAAAAACTTGCTCAATGATTTGAAAATACCACTTTTTAAAATAGTCTCAATAGCAATGGATGGCACAGCTGCAATGTAGCATAAATGGATTTATAGCCCTATGACAAAAGGAAGATGAATTCCCTGCCTTTTTAAGCTATCACTGCATAATTCACCAGCAAGTGTTAGCTAACAAGAGACTAAACACAAAAGAGGTAATGGACATAGCATTTAAAATTGTTAATTCCATTCGAGGAAGTTCCTTCAAACTGTGTGTCTTCCAACTGCAGCTCGATGAAGGCCAACCTGAATTATTACTACATAGCGATGTCAGATGGTAAATTTTTGGAGCGATTTTGTGATTTATTGCCTGAAATTATAGATTTTCTTCACGAATAAGATAGAAAGTGAACAAGATTAAATAATGAAACTTGGCTTAGTGACTTAGCATTTCTTACTGATTTTACCTCAATATTAAGTCATTTAAATATAGAATTACAAGGTAAAAATAAAACGGTAACTGATATGATCAGCTGCATAGACACATATAAAACAAAATTTATTTTGCTAATAGACGCATATAAAACAAAATTTATTTTGCAACAAAATAATCTGAGTCATTTTCCAAATATATATGGTGGATAACCTACAAAAATATAAAAATATGAATTATAAGATCGACAACTATGTCGCGGAAATCCAAAAATAATTGAAGATTTTGAGATAAGATTCCAGGGTTTTGAAAAAATTAAAGAAATTGTGGAATTCGTATCTTTTTCTTTTAAAAAAAGATTTAAGTGTGAAACGCATTAGTCAAAAAATTTCAGATATATTTCATATGGGTCAAAAGGCATTAGAAAATGAAATTATAATTTTACAAACTGACAATCTTACAAGCCTGAAAATTTTTGCCCGAGAAAAAATGAAGTTTTTGGAAATATGTCAACCAAGAAAAATATCCCAGTATCACCAAATTAAGTGAATATATCTATTCTTGTTTCGGGTCTACATACCTATGCGAATCGGCGTTTTCATACTTGAAACTAACGAAGACTGAGCAATGTTCTGTCCTGACTGATTCCCATACTGAAGAGTAATTATTATTAGCTTTGTCAAGATGTACACCTAATTGATTCCTTGGTTAAGGACATGCAAACAAAGTCTTCCCATTGATGTTAAGGCAACAAAGTAAATTCTAAATCTGTCTTTATATCTGTAGCTACTGTTAATTAATAAATATTGTTGATAATTATCCACGTTCTTATTTTTCCCTTTCACATGAGTTTTTTGGATATTTAAATAATTATTGTTGTTTTTTACATAGGTAAAAAAGATAAACCTTATATCTATATTTCAGTATGAGGTATGCTCAGTGAGCTGTTAATATATTAGCAAAAAGTAAGCCTTGTTATTCTTTCATGATGAATTCTTATGACCCAAAAAAATGCAAAAGTGAAATATTGAAATCAAATTATCAGCCATACTGTACATTTTTATAATAACTTTTTAATATTAATCAACAAATAGTACAACAACTTATACATGGCAGTAGATAAAAAAATTAAATTGCATTTTAAGTTATTAAAAATGTATCTTGAAAAAGTATAGGAAAATTGAATTTTTTAGGTACTGCATGTACGGAATGCTGCTATTAAAAGTTAGGTCTGGAAATTTATTTCCTTGATGCGCTTACATCTCGAAAACTTAGTAAATGATTTTAAAAATAAAAAATAGTTTTGAACATATATTTTACTTATATACCCATACCTCACTGGAATGCACTTTATACTGAAACGCAATGTATAGGTATTGTATGTATTTTACACACTTCTCTCCCCTCTTAGACTACACCTATGACAATAAGTTGATCACGACGCACTTTTAACATAAAAAGTAGATCTTATATACAAAAAAGTTGGCCACGCCTAATCTATACCATTAAAACCTCTAGACACCTGTTTGTTTGTAACATCAACTCCTCCGGAATGTCGGGGATTTGAGTCTGGGAAAGCCATGAAAATGCTAATTTGGCAGCAAAAAAATTTATTTATGAATTGGTTGTTGTGGTTGTGTGAGATATTAAATTTTTAATTGTTGTGGGTTGTTGCAAGATATTAATTAAAACTCTGAAAATGGTAATTTGGCAACAAGAAGTTTATTTATGAATTGGTTATCTGCTTAATAAGCCCACTTGTCTAGCGGGCTTGCAGCTAGTATTACATTATTTTTTGAATAGTGTATTTTAATAAGTCTCAAGAAAGCATCTCCTGAGCCACTTGAACATGTTTTTAGAAGAATTCAAGAAATAGCGTGCTGCATTCCAAAATGAGTTTTCAAAACTGTTTGATGAGCCAAATGATATAGAAACCTGTTCAATAATGTTCCTAATTGTTGAATAATAATCTTTAAGTGCCATGATCAGCATGTTGCTCATTAGTTGAAGTGAATGGTCTATCACAGCGGGATTCATCTTCAATGAATTTTCTGTCTTCCTTAACCCTTTGACTACATATTTGAAAAAAAAATTACTGTGTTTTTTGTCCTTGTAAACAAAATATGTCATAAATAAGGTAAATTTAGCATTTGGGATTTTTTTGACAAAGGGTTTTCAAGCCAAGGGCTGGGACATATGTGACCCAGCCATAGTTAATGGTGGGATGCATATGTTCCACATGTAGCGATTGACTTGCTATAAGCACACCTATTGTATTGGAAAACGTTATTATATGAAATAGATTTACATGGTATGGTGCAGGGTAAAAAGCATTCTTTGCATAATCCAACATTACACATTGGGCAATTCATATTTGTTCTTTTCTCTATGTTCATTTGTGTATAATGAGCACAGCAGCGTCTTGATTTTACAACTGGTTGGAAGATAATCCCCAACATTCGGGAGATTCTAAATACTTTTTAACCCAGCAGTAATTTTTAAACTTTTAATGAAGCATAAATGTCCCATTAGTAGTCAAAGTGTTAAACATCTTTCAGTCGAAAAACTGATGAAGTGTTCTCAAAAGCTTTTAGAAACATTTCGAACATTTTTGCAACAAAACTTCCATTGCAATAACAATTTTAAAAATGTTCTTTGGACAGTTTATTTCAATATTTGGGGACAGTTTCAAAGCAGAAATTCTTTATTCATTAAAAATGAATTAATTTGCAAATTTTGAGCTGAGGATTTAGCTTGGTTGTTTCTTATCATGCTTCATATTACCATGTTAAATATTCTTAACATTTCTTTGCATATTATAATCTTTTCTTTGTTTTGTTATTATTTCTTGTAAAATTAATTCATGTGTATGCTGAAAAAAATTTAAAGACAGTCTTGCGTTAATATTATGTAATTCACAATATGCGGTTTTAAAAATTAGTATTTCAAAGTTGGAGCTACATATCTTTAATTAAGGATAATTTAATTGAAATCAACTTCTATCAAAGCTGATTTTGTTTCTTAAGTTAGAAAATTCATTATATAGAAAATAATTAAAATCAATTATTTTTTATAGTATTTAAATCTTAACTTGCTGTTGTTATGTGTTTCAGGTCGCCTGTTAAAAGCATTTAACATTGATTTCAATTGGTATCATTTAGCTTCATGGGTCAATATTACAGAACAGTGGCCATATCGCACATCATGGATTATAATGTATTATGAAATGCATGAAAATGAATTTGATGAAATGTTGCCTTTAAAAACTGTCTATGAGAAGTGAGTTTCTTCTCACTCTAACCATGTAATTAGAAATATGTATTCTCTCTTAATTTATTTAAATTTATTCTTTCAAAATGCATTCATGTTAACTTCTTTTCTATACATTGGATGCTTTTAGAATTAAGATTTCTACTTTTATGGATGACAAATTTTCAACAATATAAAATTTTTTACTGATTTTAATAATCCTGAATAAACAGTAATCATATCAAAAATGAGGTAAGTCCATGTGCTTTTTTAAGTACAAGAATCCTTCATTAACATTGTTTTAGTTAGCATTTTTTTAAATTGTGACTTGTTTGTAATTTACACAGCCCAGATAATATTTTTAAATGAGTTACAATTGCATTTTAGCAGCATGAACTGAGATAAAATGTCGAAAGTGATTTTGAATTAAAACCAGTGAGCATAAATCAAACTCAGAATCTTAACACTTAGAAAATATGTTCAGTAAGTACTGGTAAGCTTCTGGTGCTCAGTTAAAAAGAATGGGTAAATGAGGTCATGTTTTGATGATTGGTACTTTGTAACTGTTTCTGTCCATCAGTAAAGTATGAACAAAATTATTCTGAAATTTAAAGCCTCTTCTTTCTTTATATTGGTGATATTAAAATTGTTTGGCAAGATATTGCATTTGGAGTTTGCCTCTTAATGCAAAAACTCCTAAAAGGAACATCTATTTTGAAATCTTTCAAATCATTTGTCTAAAACTGACATTGCAAGGTACTGTGAGTGATAACTGAATTTCTTGTCCATTTCTGAAAGAAATTCAATGCTAAAAATGCAACTGAAAATATTTGAGAGTCTTGGGAATGAATGATCAGTGAATGTGAAAGTCATATTAAAAAAACTTTTACAACTAATATGTTGGATGTAGCTGGTAACTATTGGGTGAAAATTTGGGTATTTGGAAACATTAATTAAGTTCTATTGAAGAAAATTCAATGAATCTATAAAAATTATTGAACTTATATTGTGAAGAATTGAGTAATAACAATATTGTTCATGATGAGATCTATTAATAGCAAGCATTTATGAATTTTATTAATAATTTAAAGAACACTCTTTAGGAAATGAAATAAACTTGGATTTATTGCAGAAAATGTTTTGTGCTAGTTAAAAGTATAAATAATGGACTTTGATCCAAACTTGGAACAAAATCTTCAAGTTCAGAAAATGGTTGTAATGCATTGATCTGTTAGAAAAAAAATTGTGAACGGAAAATAAACAAAATGTTCAAATTATTTCATAATTTTTTGTAAAGGGAAATACAAAAATTATATATATATTTCATGTATCTATATATGTTTATCTTTATTTCCTTTTAACTTTATGTAAGTAGTTAAAAAGAAATATAAAAGGAGATGGGAAGAAATAGTTGGACAAAAACAATATTTAAAAAAAATTTTGTACATTTGATTAACACATCATTATTTAGCACAGCATGTTGCATAATTTATTTAATAATGTTAAATGGCGTTGAACATGCCAGCTGACATTAATGTCTTTATATTAAATACGAATTACCAAACTTGTTATGTTTATATTAAACGGGTAATTGTGGTCCCGATATAGCAGAGTTATGGATGTTTTACACTCTCATATCCAGAATTTCTGGATTCCAGAAATGCAGATTCTGTAATCGGTAAATTCTAAAATTCAAAATCTTTTTCAAATTTTGTTTCAAAAGGAATATATCATTCAGGTTCAAAAACTCTTACACTGTATGAAGTTCAGTGAGAGGTCAAACTTCTTTCTATAGTAAAGAAAAAGTTTCTCTTATAGTTTAAGAGTTATTTTGCTGTTTGTTTTATGCAGAAAAAGAAAAAGTAAAAATTGATGTTGTAAAATTTTGGGCTGAAGTATTCAGACTGAAAAGAGATGGAAAATAGAAATACCCAATGTTTGCAAAACTGATTAAATCTCTTTTAATTTGCTTATTTGGAACTGTTAGTTAAAGTTCATCTAATTATGTGGGTTATATTATGTCAGAACATCTTTGAACACTAACTGATTAGATGCTGCACAGACTGAAAGGTTATTTATTCTCATTATACAAAACTGAGTAAAGTTTTTGGTTAAAAATATCCTTGTGATAATGATTGATAAAGATTTTAGGGATGATATATTGCATAATTAGATAGCTTATTAAAATTCTTTATATTCCATGAATCATTCTCATCTTTCTAGCAATTTCTCATAAAGCCATTGGTCTACATCAAAATGTCTTTCAGATCGTACTGAATTTTTAGTTGTTAGGGGGAAAAAAATATAAACTCAGTAGTTCTCAGAAAGTAATCCCCTTGCTCTTGGAAAAGCAAGCTTAACTTTGCAATTATTTTAAACAAATGTTGAGAAGCCAAATAGTTAGGTAACTGTGAGAATTGATGTACTGAAACATAAATAATATTAAAAAAAACCTTTAAAAAATATATATATATATATATACTTTACGGCTTTTCTAGTGAAGTAGTTTGGAAAGTGTATTTCATGTATAAATGTATGTGTTTTATACCAGTGATCTGAAATTATGTTGGATATTTACTAAATATTTTTCAGGATTTTTGAAATGGGGTCACAATCACCCCTGATTAAGTAAGAATTACAAAATTATTATTGCATACTAATTATGAATTACCAAAATTACTTATGTTATATTAAATGTGAATGACCAAAATCTCATATTAGTAAATGCAAGATTCTGACAGTTCAAAAATTTGCATTCATAAGAATATGCAGCATAGACTAAATAATGTGAAGTAAGTAAAGAGAGTCTGTTCAGAATAGGCTATTTCATGCAGAAATATTGAAATAGATCTAATCTATTTCAACCTGATATTTTTAAGAATGCTGTGTTTTATTTGAACATGGTTACACAATCTATGTTATTTTAAAACTAATTAATACATAGTTAGATCCAAAAGTTTCTAGCCTCACATGAAAAGAAAAAACAAAAAAAGGACAGTTTAGTAGAAAATACCTCTTGGAGACATGTATTAGCAGTGTTAACAAATAAATAAATGTGAAAATTTCATTAGTAAAATCACTTTCCTTTTGTTTGTTTACTGAGTGAAATGATGTGGTAGATTGTTTTTTAATGTTTAAAATTGGTATTTGTTCTGTGATTAATTTTTTTTTTTTTTATTTTTACTTAATGCATGGTGACCCCTCTCCTTCCTGTTCTTCTCTGAAAGGATGAGTAAAATAATTTTCCATGGGCCAAAAATTTGTTGAAGATGATGGTCATTAAAATTTATCACTAGAGGCATTGACTTCAAAAAATATTGCTCATGTCCAGAAGGAAATATTAAATATAGAAGATTAAAAAGTCAAAGTTGTAGCAAGAATGAATTTATTTAAAACAAGTATTTTGTGCATTCTATGTGAACATATTTATATGAATACTTTGCTTGAGGGTACCCTCTTTATTTCAGCAATTCAAAAACAGCAAGCTTGATCACTCTCTTACAGTCTAGATTTAGCTCCAAGTTGCTGTTAATTGTTCTCCAAACTGGAATCTGAGCTTTATGGAAAGAGTTTAATAATGATGAAGACATGAAAAGAGCAGTTTTTAAACATTTTGACAGACGTTTAGATTACTTTTTCAGGGGCATAAATTTGTTCATTAAATCATGTGAAGAGTATGTCAAGGTAAAAAGCTATCATTAAAAGGAAAATATTAAATTTCTGTCTGTTCGTTTTAGAAGTAAGTATATTAGGCCAAAAAACTTAGCTCTACTCAAGTACACTGTATATAATTAAACAAACTTTAGATTGAAAATTAAATTCTCAACATATAAAGGAACAGTACTAGTAATTTTTTAAATTATAGCAGTGAAACAGTATATGAATAAAACTTCTTCATCCAAGCAAATCATGTAAAGTTTCTAACATTGCAAACTTGAAATAAAATAGATAAGTTGGTGACCAAACAAAAGTCCACTGGATGAAAGCGCACAAGACAAAAGCCCACAAAAATAACCCGTTGTGGTAATTGCTCATGCAACAAATACCCACACCGATGAACACGCACGTTGATAAAAGCCCATGCTAATATAAACTCATACTGACAAAAATTCACACCAATGTATAGGCTACATTTAAATGCATTTTTTTTTAACTTTATGAAACAGATTCATGAAAAAAGATCAAATAAAAATTAATTAATTAAATTAATAACAAAAAACTGAACAATAAATTAAGATAACAGAACACATTTTATTTGGGCTCCAGCTGAATTTAAACCCTATATGTATACAGAAAAGAGAGTCAATCAAAAAAGAATTAATTTAATAAAAAAAATATCTATGTGTAACTTTGTTATTACATTTACACGACAAGGAGAAGTGTCCCTCATATAAATCCAATAAAGGGAGGTGATAAGGAATGCTGGCTACACTTCTTCCTTTAATTTCTACAAAATTATAAGGAATATAAAATGTATTTAAATTTTCATCATAATCAGAGAATAATTTATAAATTAGTTAACAGTTTTGAAAATTTTGTATATAATGAATTTAACATGGAGAATTAAAGCCGAACTTTTATTCCAATGAAAGATATAAAAGTATCCTACTGTATTATGATTAGGAAAACATTTGTGTGTGCTATCAGAAATACTGTTTTATTAGTGAATTAAAAGCAAGGTTTCAAATAAATTAGTTAAATTTTGACTACTTTGTTTTTACATAAATCTACTTCATTCCCTCTTGAAATTTCATATTTAATCATAATAATTGTTATATGTAAAATTTTTCAGGAAGTCACAACTATTTTGGATTTCCTAAAAACATGTGCTCTTTTTAAGTGGGCATTCGTCTTGTAGGCTTTTGTCATACAGTTTTCTAACTGGCTGCAGGGTATTCAGGTGGGGAACTATTTGTATTCCTTTTCTTTTGTCCCCAGCTGAGTGAAAAACCAGTTAAAGACAAGATAGCCTTGGTTAATTATTTAATCCCCTTTTAACCCTCTGAGAGGCACGGGTTTTTTGGATCTGTCATGAAGACTTGTATTTATGCAGCATTTATTAGCTAAATTTTTGGAATAACTTATTTTAGCCTCTATCTTCATGAACTTACACTCATTAAGATTGCATTTACATTACTAAAGAAAGACAGCAAAATATCTGAAGTTATAAGCTAATATGTATCAAGTAACAAAAAAATCTCTTGCCGCTTAGAGGGTTAACCTAGGAGGCCAAAGAGCAGCCTCAGAGAAGAAGGGGGGACAGGAGGGTCAGGTTGGCGAATTAAGGAGGATTTTAGACATTTTTTATACTTACTAGAAACTAATAATTTCTGAAATTTCGCTTGCAAGTGAAGTTTAAAAAAAAACCTTTCTTGCATTTTTTTTCAGTCTTTTTCTTAAATTATTTTCATCTAATGATTTAATTAGAATTTCAAATATTTAAAAAATTTTCACTAACTAGAAAATGAAATATCACTGAAATTGATTTCGAAATATTTCTTAGCCTTTTAATTAAAGGGATAATTCACTATTTTAGTAATAGAATTGCTGAGTGGAAAAATATGCTAGTTCTTGATTGGATAGTGTTTCTAACACATTTTTAATGAATTAATTAAACATTTCTGTTATATTGAAGCAAAACTATTGGTTAAATGTAAAACTATTGAACTGTTTATAATAAATTGAATTATTATATATATATTAAAATTTATGCAAAAGTAATACGTTCGTATGAAATATGGTAAATATTGTTGGTATGGTTGAAAATAGATTTCACCATTCAAGTAATTTAAACAACAAAAGATTTTGAACTCAAAAACAAGAGGTTTGATGATTAAAGCTTACAAATTCTGAGCCCAGCATTGTAAGAAAAGTAATCTTTCATATTAAAAATGAATTTTAATTCAATAAAAAATCTTATGTTACTAGATTAATTGTAAAAGCTTTTTTAAAACAGCTCATTTTACATTACCATGGTTATTTATATGCAAAAACTTTTAATGAAGCAGTATTTAGAAAGTAAATTTCACTGGAATTTAGTTTCTAAAAATTATTATAGCTCCATCCAAGAGGTCGTTGAGAGGAAAAATTTGGCACTTAGTGTATAAAATGCTTTAAAACATAGAATAAAAATGTAAAATAGAAAACTCATTTTCAGTTTATTCCAAAGTGGAAATTTAGATTGTATTTATAAAATTAATTTCTTTTTTAAGTACACTTTTTTAATCACCATAAGTAAGCACACGTTTTCTCCTAGATCAACCAAAAGGTCATGGATGAACAAATAGTTTCATATTTCAAAATTCCGTAAAGGCCATTAAGAACATAGGATAGGGATATTGCCTGATTTCAACTTGTAAAGAAAGGAAGATAATGAAAATAATTTTAAAATGCTTCAAGAAAAGAGTAACTTTTCTTTAGATAACTTCAAGTTCAAAAAAATTTATTTTCGTGAAAGATGAACATTAGTTTGTGATATATTTGTAATACATAATATTTTTTAAATGTAGACTTCTCAAATATTCAGTTAATTGACTACGAAAAAAGCACACAAGAATTATTACAGATGTAACTGTCCCTGTCATGAAAGTCTCACTTGTGATGAAATGACAAGTGCAGCTAAAGACTAGTAGCCAGACAAATGTTTTGTTACTGTCTAACAGACTAGTTGTATGCTTGTCCTTCATAAAGGCATTCCTCCGTTTAAAAAGGTAGACTTTTAATGCGCTTTGTCTTAATTGATTAAGCAATAACAACTGTAAAGTTTGAGCATAAATGAATAGAATTTTTTTAACAGATTAATGCATAATATTTTGCTGATTGATATTTTCTCTGTATGGAAGCTATAGAAAAAGTTAAATTTATTTTATCAAAACTATCCTATTCTTCTAGCTAACTGTCTTCAAATTATTCTGAAAAACTCTGTAACTGGAAGACTGTATCACATATTAGCATTCAAGTCAGTAAAGCTAATAAATTGGTTTTAGTGTAAACATATTATATACCAAAAGACACATGTGAAGAAAATATGTTTCATGCAAATAAACTGAAAGCATTTTCTGGAATGTCTTCAACAGAATTACAAAGAGAACTTCTTTTGTGGGTTTTATGCTGTTATTAAATGTTAAATACTAGTTTATTTAGGTTAAGAAAAAGAAGTACATGTTATGGAAAAATTTATTATTTAAAAAAATATCAAACTTATTTTTCAGACATTAAAATTCAGATCTGAATACTCCATCTACTATAATTCCAAATATAAATGCATTTTATATGCATTTTACAAAAACCATGTGTCCTCTTGATTATGTGAGCTTTTATCATTGTGGGCTTTTATCAGTGTGGTCTTTTATCAATATGAGCTTTCATTGGTGTGGGTATTTGTCTCATGGGCAATTATCACAGTGGGTATTTTTGTTGTGTGTGTTTTTATCCAGTGGGCTTTTTTCAGGGAATTTGATAAGTTGTAGTAAATCATTTGTGTTCTAATTGTAATTCTGTAAAATTTTTAAGTTAAAAATTGTGACTGTATACCGCAACCAAGTATAACAATACCTTATTTTCAATCAATCTGGTTTGAAAATTTCAAACTACTTTTAATTAAGTAAAATAAAAATAAATTTTAAAAAAATGTTCACATAATTATTTCCAATGTGTGAATGATAAGGTTTCCCCTCTTTGTGCAGTCAAGTCTTTTTTTAAGTGGTTTATTTTTGTGCATTTTTAATGTTATGCAGTACAATGCATATTTGTTTCTAGGATTCTCAATGTCTATGTATGAATGCTTGGACCATTCATTCTTGAGCTTTGACAGTTGTTGCTGAAGAAGCTCTGAAGCTGGAGAAATTCTTTAACTCTGACAGCTATTGTTCAAGTTATGAGTAATGTAGTGAAAATTGTAAACAGCAACTTAGATTAGATTCCATCAATGTAACTGGGTGCATCAAAACAAATTATTTAGATAATGAAATACTTATTAACAGAGATGAACAATAGTTTTATGAAGAATGAGAGGACTATTTAGATGACAGCAACTGCAGAGGAGAACTAAGAGCCAGTCAGCTGTAAAAAATTAGTATAATGATTGAAACATTGTCAAAGCATATTATAGAAGTTAATCCGAATATTAAATACATCATTATCTCATATGATAAACAATCCATTTCATTTAGGCCAAAGAAAGAAAAAATAGTATTACAGACATCAGGAAATAAAAAATGAATCTAAAAAAACATTAATTTAAAAAAATGTTTACTAGTAAAGATATTTGAATTTATTCACATTTTATATATTGAAAAATAGAAAAACCTTTTTCAGAACAAATTATTAATTTTTGTGTTTATTTAGTTTCTCAGTTATTTGGGCTTCAAATAATCCATGATATTAGAGGAACTGATTATCTGGACTAAAGTTGTTGTTATATGCAAAAAAATTGCTAAGTATTATATTATTTTGTTGACGTAACCCATAAGCATTCACATAGGATTAAAAATTACACAAGCTGAAAATAATTTCTAATAAAAGAGTGAACAAACTATCCACGATCTTTAACTATTGGTGTACTTTTCAAGATCATTTACCAGATTGTGTAAACGAAAAATGTTTCAGAATCACTTTCTGTTTTAGTTTCTTGTATGACAATTAATTACAAAACCAGTAATCTGATAGTCCTTATTGTATTGCTTTGTATTCATCTGTCTAAGTTTGAAAATATACACACGCACCAAAATTGTTTTGTTGTTTTTGTAACATGCTTTGTATTCATCTGTCTGAGCTGTCATCATAAAAACAGTGAAAATATTCTAGGGCATCAAAATTGATTTCTTTTTATAACAAAGTTTTTCTCCGAAGAATTGTATTGAAATTTTTAAGTGGATATAGTGAAACTGATTAATGGGATTAAATATTTATTAATATTTCGATAGTTAAATATAATACATACTGCATGTAATTTGTTTATATTTTATTAAATAGCTCAGGAGAAGTAAGTTTTTAACATGTGAAAGTTTTATTATTTATTAAACTCTGAAAAACTTTTTTCTTCTTATCAGCATCTCAGATCCCTTCAAAGTGCTTAATATCATTAAAAAAATATTGCAATTTTTTAGTTTTGCATTTCTATGCCATCGAAGTGAAATATAGAAATGGTGATGTGACACATATTAAAATTTTAGAGAGGAATATAATGTTTTCCCTGTGCCAGTTCCTTGCATTTCATATTTTAATGAGAGAATGTAGGGATTTCTATAAAGTTAATTTTTATTCCTGTGCCTAAAAGCATATAAATGAACTTTTTGTGGCTAATATTTCAAGCTATCAGATGAGTTACCTATCTGTTTAAATCGTTTTCATTATTTGACATTTTTATGACAACTAGGATTAAAATGTTTGCAGATAGTGTAAACGTAATATGAGTTAGAATATTAAATTTTGAATTGTACATAAAATTTTTAATGTGCTACATAAATTAATTCTTTATTAATAACCAAACAATATATTGCAAAAAAATGAAATTGTAAAAATTTAATTTTTATGAGGAATGTCATTTATTTTTTCTTCACATTTTTAAAAAAAATTTTATAAGAGCTCTGCCATTTCGATATGAATACACTTATGAAAATATTCATCTGTGAAAAGCTGCGTTTGTTTTTAATCAACTTCATTTATATACTAATGACTAAAAATATATACAACATTTTTAGTCATCATCAGATAATGGAACATTGCATATGTAAGTACAGAAACGGAAGCTTCACTTGTGTGCTGTGCATTAACTGAATATTGTTTTGTTCAAATTAATGATATATAAATGCCATAATTGTTGTAACATGCTTCAGTGCTTAAAAACTCTGAGCTAAGCTTCTGATGAAGAAGTATGCTTTATAAAAAAATTTCTGGAGATGATTTATATGCTGGGAAGCAGTTTTGCATGGTGCCCAGTATTTTTCAGTATAAAGTTTTTGTTTGAAACCAATAATTAATTTTTGTATGTATTTAGTTTCTCATTTAGTCTGGTTTCAAACAGTCTGTGATATTAGAGGAACTGAACGTTTTTCAAAACATTCAAGTATTTACACTTTCTTGACTTTTTTAAATATGTCTTTCTCTATTTCCAAGGAACCCATGTAAAAACTGCAAAAAGTAAAATGAAAATGTACCCAAATTGACACAAGTGTGCCAGTGCATAGAGAATTACTAAATCATTTTAGATTTAAATACTGAAACAGGTTCCTCTGATGCTGGCCTAACTTCTTTTTGAATTATAACTAAGTTATTCTGTGGCTTTCCTAACATTTAATTTAGGGTAATTATTAACCCACTTACGTGTTATAATTTACAGATGCACACATATGTTAAAATTTATTTTGTGTAATTGTACTTATAGTGGTTCATGGTCAAATCTGATTTTAAAAGAACTGCAATTTATGCTTGCAAAAAATAAAGAGTAGAATTTTTTTAAATTATTAATTTCAATTTTACATTTTGTGATAGGATAAGTATTTGAAAATTATTATCTTACAATAATAAACATAACTATAACATAGTGTACATTTTCCTAAGAAAAAATACATAAAGTTATCTTAAGTTTTAAATCTCCTTTTAAAGATAAATTTCTGTTTCCAGAATCAAATGTTACATGCCTGCTTCAAAAGAACAGGAGCCAACTCTCGACTTAGACCATGATGAAAGAAAATTTGAAGTTTTTTTATCCTTCCATTCCAGTAGCCTACTTATTAATGATCTAAAAGTTTTCCTACCCTTCACAATTAATTTGGATCCCTATATTAGAAAAGTAATTCAAGGTAAGTTTAATTAGACAAAACAGAACTTTTTCAAGAAATTTTTAGCAGACAAAAAATAAGTATTAATAAATGTATCTATTGGTTTTGTTTATTGTGCACTATGCTCACATAGTGTCATAATTTTGATAAGGAAAAATTTATTTTAATTATGCAATATTTTTAACAATTCTTGTGCACTATTTATTAATCTGAATAGAGCTGGGGAAAATTTTTCTAGTACCATTTATTTCAACATTGTATCTTATCGTTTCTCATTTTAGATTATCGAAACTGTCTTACTCTACACATCTTTGATTCAGGTGTTCATTTTGATTTTTTAATACTTATGTGAATTTATTTTTGCTAATTTTCTATCATTTTTTATATTACAATATTTTTAGGATTTTATTACAACAGTTTATAATTT
This sequence comes from Stegodyphus mimosarum, assembly GCA_000611955.2. Lineage (NCBI taxonomy): Eukaryota > Metazoa > Arthropoda > Arachnida > Araneae > Eresidae > Stegodyphus > Stegodyphus mimosarum. Next base: position 583,311 of record KK120826.1, read on the forward strand.
ATGATTAAAAAAAACTGCAAAAAAGTGTCTTGCTAAAATAATGCTCATGGTTAATAAAAGCTGTCATATAAAATGTGTTCTTTATTAATTCAATTATCTGTAAACTGATTGTGTCTAATAACAGAATAACTTACCAGTAGTTCTGTTCCCTCCTTTCTTCTTTGATCTGTTATTTATGTGTTTACATGAGTTTTTTTTATTATTATTATTGATTTATTCTGAATATCCTATACTACCTTGTCATATGCAATTTATTATTTTCTTATAATATTTATAATTTCATCTACTCCTTCATTTAAAAGGGGATAATGTACATTTAATCATTAAAACTTTTATTTTTAAAATGTTAATCAACATGATAAGTAAATATGGTGTATCTCTGAGAAATATAGGCCATTCCATAGGTGAAAAAACTAAGGAACTTGCCTGAGGTAAAGAGCGAGAGAAGATGCAATAAATTAAATATTAGAGTGATGAGAAGTTATTTAGGGATGATTTGCTTCTTTAATATGTGTAAGAACTTTCGAGATCTACCTGAGCAATATCTGCAGATTTTATAGTAAATTTGCTGCTGATATAACTTAAATATGAAGTGGACAAATTATTTGTGTATTTGCTATTTTGATTAGTAATATCTGTTGTTATTAATATATTAATATGTGTAGTGAGTTTAAATCATGATTCACTGTGCGATTTCTAGTAAGTTATTTCTTTTTTGTTGTTAAGTGATAAAATGGAAAAATTATTTTGTCCTTTATATCTGTAATTATGATCATGTAGCTAGATGATCAGGGGCATAAAAGTTTAGTTAATTAACTACATCTTGAAGTAAAATAAATTATTAGAAGGAAATGATGTAAATGAAGTAGGAATTTAAAAAAACTTCAAAATAATAAGTAATGGTTGTCCATTCGTACAGTTCATGCCATTAAATTTTTCTTTGACTGGATTAATAGAGTCTGTAGTTTTAAATATTCAAACATTGTGGTACATGCTTAAAAATGAAGGGGAAAAAAAATTTTCCATTATTTTAACAGACTGTTTTGGATTTAAAATCATGTTTTAATTCAGTTCCTAAGTATTATGTAGTTGAATATATATTGTTAGGAATATTTAATATTGAGATAGGTACTAATGATAATTGTTTTTCAGTTCAATAATAGGGAAATCCATAGTATGAATATGGATAGATGACTGACTGAGGATGTTGATTTGTAACTCAGTGAGCATCCATCTCTTTCAAAATATCAAAAACAAATTTTACATCTGCTTTGACATATCAAATGTGTTATTAAATACTGTATTAAGTACTGTAGATTTTTTTAATTCATTGTGACTGTTTGTCATTATAAGTGCTGAAGTAATTTTTAGAAAATCTCCTATTTAATAGCTGAAAATTCAAATGTATCAAAATTCTTCTCAGAATTCTTTTTACTTTTTAATCTGATTTTAAATCTTTTTAATTTATAATATTCCCCATTAATCAGTTTTCACCAGCTTAGTTAGATTTATTTTTTCTTTCTTTCTTTCTTTTTTTTTGAAGGGGGGGTGCTTATAAACTTTAAATTCAGTATTATAATGGCAATTTAATTTCGGATCTGTATGATGAAATTCCATGATAAAATATTCTAAAAATCGGTAAAGTATTTGAAATTACATAATAAAAATTGGCATAAATTCACAAAGCAAAATTTAGTCTTAAATGCATTTTTGTTTCTCTAGTGAATGTATCCAATCTGAAGTGTATTATGTGTATCCAGTCTGAAGTGTAATGTTACTAACTTAACAATCTGATATATACTTTTTATATAATCATATTTTTCTAATTCATTTACATTATTTTAAAAATCAAAATGATCTCTAGTATATTTCTGTATAGTTTACAGTTTAAATACAAATATATTCTTCTTCATCAGATAAATTTTCTTTATTCTGCATTTTCTTCTTTAGAAACTCACCAGCAAGTTTCAGAATTTCTGAAAAGTGATTTAAAACCTTCTAGTCCTCCTCCTAGTAAGCTGGATGTTCTGAATGCCAAACTACATCAGCATCTAGCAACACCTCTACACACTCAGGATTTTGGACCTTCAGTGTCATATGGTACTCATCCGCCTCCTCTTGGTAGAAAAGATATATTTCAACCTAGTCATATGTCTTCTGCTTCTGTATATCCTACAGCCCCATCTCCATGGTGGAATTTTTCACCAGAGCAAATGACTACTCAGCATGCTGTGTATCAGTCATCCAAGTCCTCTTCCACAATGGTAAGCTCAACGATTTCCGTTTTATTATATACCATAACTTATATTGCAACACATAATCATCTGTATTAAAATCCTAAATTGATAAATGGCTTAAAATATTCTGGATTTTTATTATTATTCTTAATTTGTCTTTCATATAAAACTGTTTTATTATGCACAATATTAGCTTTTCATAGTTGCCTGTTGTTAGTTTGTTTTCTTATAATTTAAATTGCTAATTATCTATATTTTGAATTGCAGCTTTTACCTGATCAGGAGAAGCTCAGCTCATTATCTGTATCAGGTATTGCTGATTTATTAAGATCACAAGAAAAACTGAACAAGAAAAAACTAGAAAGTTATATTCACGCCATCGAGGAAAATAACATTAATGGTCAAGTTTTATTGACTTGTGATTTGAAAGAACTGAAAGAGACTCTGAATATGTCTTTTGGTGACTGGGAACTCTTTCGAGTCTTAATTCTTACTTTAAGAGAGCATGAAATGGGGAATATTAATTTTGCCTATAATAATGATGAAAAGCATCTTTCAAGCTCTACTAATACCTCACTAACAACAAAACAATCCACGAATACTAGGCCTCCTCCAAATAATTCACCTGAAGCAAAGAAAAGTGAAAATCTGCCAGCAAAAATATCAAGAATTGGGTCAGAAAGTGCAGATGCTTCTAATGCACCACAAAGATCTCGCAGTACTGTTTTAGAAAAACAGGTAAATTTTTTTACCGACCTATTCAATCTTTTACTATTGGTTTATGGTTAAATATATAAAGAAGTAATAAAAATGTATTTTGGGAGAAAAAAGAGAAATCTGGAGTGAAACACTAATGTATCACTAGTGCAAGATCATACAAATGTAGAATAACTATATTTGCTAATTATTTCTAGCTATTCTAAATCAATATTTCTAAACTTTTCATACTTATATACTATTTTTAAATCTATCTCTATAAACTATACCCCATGCTTTTGAAACAGTAGCTTTAAAAAAAATAAAAATTTTTTTTTCATACTATCTTAACATTGTAGTAGTAGTAGAAATGAGGTGATCATTTAGTCATGAAGAATTATAATAGTAAAAGTGCAAATCACCATTTAATTTTACAGTATTTGTAACATACACATAAATATAAATGGTAAAATATATAATAATTTTTTTAATAACTATAAAAGTAAAATAATATTAGAAGTGGACAAAATATTATTAGTGGGTCAAAATAGGATATGCAGTGGATGAGTATAATAACATTATTAACTGCAGAAACAAAATTTTAAAAAGTGAAGGAATTGAAACTCTTTATATTGTTCTCTGTTCAAGGAAAATAGATATAAGCCAGTTTAATTTGGTAAATGAAAAATCACATTTCAGGTGTTTGAAGTAATTAGTAAATTATTATTATATCAGCTGAGGCACTTTAAATAAAGTTGTATATTTGTTCACAATTCCTAACAAAAAGTTTATTAATTACCTGTTGTTAACCACTTCATTATTTGTTCCTAAAGAGACTTGTCAATTTGAAAAGTGTCGTCTTTGCTTTGAACCCTAATACTATATATATATATGTGTGTGTGTGTGTGATGATTTAATGTGTGGGAGGAATCCGGGTATTTTAACAGCTGGCAGTCATCATGGCCAGGGGTTGAATGCATACAGATGAAGATAACGAAACTGGATTTTTACAAATTACTAATCTGTATTTTCAAGTATATCAAATCATTTTCTTAGTAGATAAAATATTTCTAGATCATAAGCAATTATAATAATTTCTTGTATACACAGGTTAACAGGGATATGATGTCAGTTTAGAATAAAAAAGTTACACCATGCTAAAAAATTATACAAAACTATAAAAATAAAAGAACCCGAAATAAAAAAACAAAATGTACAGACAGAAAAGCATGTAGTTGACAGCATGGCAGGAGCTAGAAAAAGAATGACGTAATTTCTTGTGAGCAGTATTTATACCAAATAGATATGTAAAGTACTCTAAGCTATGACTGGTTAATTTGGGGTTTTAGTTTCATTTTCAATCAACGTTATATAACATGGAAAGATCTCGAATTTGGGAGAACAGATGAATTTAGGGGTAGAGCACCAAATCTAGAGTAGTTAATTTTGAGGTCACCAATTATTCTTAAAACAGCCATTGTATTTTGGTGTTTGATATATATATATATAATTTTTGTTAATTATTTTGACTCTATTTGATATGTAATTTTTGGCACAACTGTGCTTTTACAAATAGGATTTTAGAGGTTTCGAATGTACCATAGGTTCTACATTCTTACTTATTAATTATATATGTATATACACTAACGTTTGTGAAAATTGCAACACCAAGAAGGAATCGTCATAATTAAATGCAATTTAATACACAGTTGAGTGGTAGTGGTACAAATAAATGATTAAATGTTCAAAGCAAACAAACAAGAACAAGAGATCAGAATCAGTATTTTGTGTGGCCACCACGCGCCGCAATAAGTGCTGCTACACGACGTGGCATGGAGTCAAACAAAGTTTGAATGTCTGACTGAGGAAGAGCATTCCATATCGTTTGTACGCGTACCCAAAGTTCGTCTGCAGACGCAACAGGACGAGGATCACGAGCAAGACGCCGACCAATGACATCCCACACATGTTCAATTGGCGACATATCCGGGGAACACGCAGGCCAAGGAAGAAGCTGTACCTGCTGCGCTGCAAAGAAGGATTTAACAATCCGAGCAGTATGAGGGCGGGCATTGTCCTGTTGAAATACAGCGCCTGGCAAGCTTTGAAGGAAGGGAACAGCTTCGGGCTGTAGAACTTCACGGATATACCGGTTGCTGTTCAGATTGCCCACAATTCGTAGCAATTGAGATCGTCTATGATATGCTATGGCGCCCCAGACCATAACTCCGGGTGTTCGTCCACTGTGGCGTTCGATAATGCACTCCGGAAGGTGGCGTTCACCGGCATAGCGTCTGACACGAATGCGGCCATCATGGTACCACAAATTAAAGCGGGATTCGTCAGAAAACACGACATGCTGCCAATCAGCACGCCAGTCTCTATGCTGATTGGCCCATTGTAGCCGCAGGCGGCGATGGTCGTGCGTTAGGGGGATCCTGTATAAAGGAGTCCGTGCGCGCAGTCCACACTGCAGCAGACGTCTACGAATTGATGAAGCACACAATGAAACACCTGTAGCTATTGACCACAGTGCTGCCAATTGTCTAGAGGAAGCTGTACGGTCCGTCCGCGCCATGCGGACCAGGTGTCTATCATCGCGAGCTGACGTCACATTTCGGTGTCTACTTCCGGATTTCCGAGTTGTCCGACACTCGTCCGTCCACTGCTTCCAAACGCGCATCACTGTGCTGCTGTTACGCTGCACACGAGAGGCTACTGCACGATACGACAATCCAGTTTCACGAAGGCCGATGATTCTCCCTCGTTCAAACTCTGTAAGTTGTTCAAATCTCGCTCTCTTTCGTCGACGAGGCATAAGTACAGATTACCACTAGCAGATAACCACCGATAACCATACACGCCTCGCTACAGCCGTCTATTTATTCGGATCCATCATTTGCATATCATGCGCTACTTTGCATTTCCTGAAAATTTCAGCTCACTCGCGTAAGTCCTTCATGGTGTTGCAATTTTCACAAACGTGAGTGTACATTTGATACTGTAGTTCAAGAGTAAAAAAATTACACCACACTAAAAAATTATACAAAACTATAAAAGAACCCGAAATAAAAAAACGAAATGTAAAAAATACAAAACGTAGAAAACTACAAAGGAAGAGAAAAAAATCTATCAAATTAAAAATATTTTTAAAAATAATAATAATAATAAAAAGACTGCATATGTCTCTCTTGTTTGAGTACTACTTTCTAATCTTATATATATATATAGTTAAAATTTTAGCCGGTATATATATAAATTTTTTTAATTCACGGTTTTAATTAAATTTCTGTTCCTTGGAGATGGTATATGGAAAGTTTTCTATTATGAATTATTAGTTTATTACTTTGCAGCTTTAGCGCAGGTCATAGGCTTTTTAATTTACTCATCATTTCTTTATTTAGGGTATATACATATATACATATTACATAATTATTTGGGTATTTAAGATGGCCATTAGTTTTTGATATTATTTGAATTATTAAAATCATTCAAAGCTACTGATGGCACTTTTCAAATTGATGAGCTTGTTTCAGGATAAATGATAATGCGATTAAAAAATACAAAAAGCAAAATTGTAACATTAAGTATAAATTACTTTCTTAAATATTATTCAGTTTAAATTGGCATGTAAGTTATCAGAAGTTAAGTTTTTATAAAAATATTTAATCTTTATCACACTAAAAATATTATGGTAGCATTAAGATGTTTCTGTTATTTTTAGGAGAATCAAAGAATAATGCATTGATCTAATTCATTTTTCTGTGTTCTGCTGTTATATTTAAAATATTTCTCTGCATTAAAAAAATTATAAAACATATAGTTTATCAGTAATTTTTTTCGTCTGTTGTCAAAGGTATAAATATTAAGCTTTGTAATAAAACAGAATCTCAGCCATAGCGTAACATTTCTATCATACTGTTGACTTCAACATTTTTTGAAAACATATTGAAATGAATAAGCAGACATTTTTAACCTGATTATAATATGCATATATGTCTATAACGTGAACATTTAAACTGATTAATAGAAACATAATTCTTTAAATAGAGGTTATTTGTTTCAAAAAGTGATCTGAATATGTTTATAAGGTGACTGTGTGTTAATTTTTGTAATATATATGATTCTTTAAAAAACAAATGAAATACAGAATTATTTAATAAAATATTTATTAAATTATTAATAAAATAATTTTTAATAAAACTTATTCAAAAATTTTATTAAAAAGAAACAAAACTTCATATCTAATATATTATTTCACCCCAATTAATGTATATTTTGTGGCGATTATGTGCACACTGCTTATAAATTACCTCTTCATATTTATTCCTTAATTGTGTATTTTTACCTGTTTCCCAATCAAAAGATGCAAATATAATTACTGTAAATTATAGCTTGTTTAACTTTGACTAACATGTTTTACTGATCATTTAATTTCTATCCTTTCCCTATGCAAGCCCATTTGTCCCTACTGGCAACTCATCTTGAATGAGGTGGGACCCTCTTTGCATATTTATTGTTATGTATATGTAATTATTTTAAGCAGAAGCTGATGAGTAAAACTGTTTGACTTTGGTGAGAGGCAGAATAAAATACACATTGAGATTCAGAAAAAATTCCTGATTGCATATTGGTTTGTCAATGAATTTTATGTATATTTTACATAAAATGCAACATTTATGTATTTTACATAAAATGTAAAATATATTTTATGTATATTATAAATATTAAAACATTTGTGGCTATTTTTATAGAGATATGTGATGTTTTAAAAATTTTCTTTGTTTATCTTACATTTTGAGCCTTATAAGCATAAAATGCATATTTGTTAATAAATTGGAATGGCAAGGTGAGTAATTTATGGAAGCAAATAAACTAAATGTGTTTTCCAAATCTTTTAGATAACATTTGACTTTGAATAATATATAAAATTGCTATGCAGAAATTTTAAAAAAAT
>KK120826.1:591216-609810 GCA_000611955.2 Stegodyphus mimosarum
TTTTTTTTTTTTTTTTTTTTTCAGGAAACACTATACGAATGTAATTTCTTGATTTTTACACTTTTTGTTTTTTGCATATTTTATTAAATGGATTTGCAAGATTATAGACATAGGGTCACTTCTAGTGGCTTATACAGACCAATAATAGATCTTTATTAAAAAGTAATATGAATGTAGATTACTGTTTGATAATTAATAACAAATAAATTTTATATTTTGTTTAAAATTTCCAATTGCTAATAAAATGTTAAGCTGCAGGACATTATTATATAATATATATTATTATAATTAAATTAGATGTAATATAATAGACATTTTTAATAAATTTAAAAACAATGTTCTAATAATCAGTCAGCTATTTATATTAATTAAAAACCATTGTAAAAATCAAATTCTGTCTTCAAAAAATAATTTACAGATAATTTAATATTATAAACAGTTTTATGAGAATAGCTCTTTAAATATTATCCATATATGTACAGTCTAAGTCAGTTGGGTATGACTGTTGAAGTAAACAAGTAACAAAAATGAAATGAAAGTTGAGTACATATTAGTCTTTGATAAAGGTGCTACATTCTACTGTACAGGATTTTAGAAATTTAGAAAAGTGTAAAAATATTTAGGGTGATTCTTCATTCAGTGAAGATAACAAAAATTTATGAAATTAATAACTATTGCGTGTTGAGGTTCTTTTTAGATATTATCGCATTTCTCTTTAAATTTATTAATATTTATGCTTTTTAAAGCATTTTCATGATTATGAAATCACAATTTTTTTCATATATTTTATATCCTTCTAATTTTTATTAGCTAATGATTATCAGCTTCTGCTTTAAATAATTCTTTTTGTATTTTAAAAATATTTTATTACTCTAGCTTACTAATATTTGTATTGTTCTAACTTACTAATTGTACCATTTTTTAATGCTTTACATTTAAAAAAAATATTTTTGTGTGTGTTAATGTAAATTAAATATGCAGTTATCACAACTATTCATGTAATATTTGTAAAGTATTATTACTATCATCACTGTAGTCATTTTTATCGATAATTCCAAATCGGTGTAAAATTTAATCCCAAAGGTTATGCACTGTGTATGCTATACATCTTTAATAAATGTATAACATAATTTATTTTTTGTTTTCCAATATAAAAACTTCCAGATAAACTTCTAATATTAGCTGTGCTGATTTTTATGTTAGCAAATTTTCACTGACATAAAGCTTTTATGTTAGACATAATTTATTATTGTGGATTTTTCCCCTTCAAATAAAACTAATTGTTTTATTTTAATTGTAGTGTTTTATTTGATAATTTCTTCAAGTATTAAGAAATATTTCATCGATACTGGTGATTAATTAATAATTTCTATATATTGTACTTCAATTAAAATATTTCTAATTATTTCACTCAAAAATAAATATTGAAGTGATTTAATTTAAATTCAAACATAATTGCTTAATTAAATGGCAAACTGTGTTTTTAATCAGTAATGGACATGCTATAGTAGGTAGACTGCATTAGAAAACAGTCTGAAAGTTTTTGATTTTCAGCTATAATTAAACATATTAATTCTTTTGTTCTATGCAAAGTAAAATATTTTTTTTAATTTAAAAATTAATGTTATCACTGAATTACTAAAGGCATTAACATTTCATACATAGTTGTAGACATAGCCTATTTTAATATCTGTTCCATAAATTATATGTAGTTTATGATAAATAACTAATATTTATTATATTGAAAATAATATTCTTATCTACAGTTGTACAAAAATTCAGCTGTTTTAAAGTATTTTTGCGTAGAAAATTAATATACTGATTATAGCTAGTATAGTTGAGGCTTCATACAAAGAGTAAATCAACGCTTTTATATAAAACCAGTAATTTCCTAATGTTTTGTTCATTGGAAATTATACAATAAAAGATTAAAATATTGAAACAAACTAAAATATGTTTGATTTTGTGTAATATTAAAGCCCCTTAGTTATTATACTAATTGACACATTGCAACTTAAACTTTTCTGATTAAAGTGACCATAATACATCCCCTCCTTTTTTTCAAGGAATTTTGATTGAAGAAAGGGGTTTTATTAGCAAAGTTAAAAGAATTTCTAGCTAGTTGTATTATAAAACCAAATATTTACCTCTGAATTAAAAGAAAACTTTAAAATGTATAATAAAAATAAAATTTTATAATATACTGAAAATATCTTACAATTCCATAGATATTCTTGTGTTACTATAAATACTTTCATGTGACTAAAGTGACTGTAATATATCGTGATTAATTTTGTAAAATTAAAAATTAACATTCTCTCAATACCTTATAACCGAGAAAGCTGTCAAAAATATAGCTCAGGTTTCCAACTTATCTAATTTATTAGAAATTATTATTCTGGGAAAGAAAGGTGTGTTTAAATTCTCTCTTGCTTGTATGAAAATTGAAATCTGCAGAAGTAGTATTATGGCATTTTAAATTTTATTTTAAGGTTACCATGGAAGAATCTATGATAGTGGGGGCATTGGAAACATTAAATGAAGAAGCACTTGAAGATGCACTTGAGGAGAAAAGTTTGTTAAACAGAAAACCATCTGCTCCTGTTATTGCTGTCGCAAACCCATTAAGTCCCATACTTTCAGATGCAGAAGAATTGGTACCAGATGACAAATTAGATGTTGAGCGCATGCCAAATGTTGCCAACACACCATCTGATGTCGATATCTTGTACTTGAGAAGCCTTCAAAGTTCTCCTATGCTGCGTGTTAGGTAATGTAAATTCATTTGTAATGATTCATATTCAACTTAAATAGTAAGCAATCTATTCATATAAGTACTATATCAATATACGTTTTTGAATGTACAGCAATGGGAGTTATTTTAAACTATCTGATATTAGATAAATCTCTTTTTCCCCAGTGATCAGACATTTGCGTATTAAGCATTTTTCATAAATTGCTGCATCTGTTGGTCACTTCGCTGTCTCTTCAGTCAGAATATTACCCAGAATGTATCATAGCAACCATTATTACATTTGAGGGAAAGGGAATAGATTACTACTAACATTCACATTTTCTTGGAATTCAAATATGGGCTGAATGAGAGGCAAATGGATCTACTAACCATTATTCTGAATATGGCAGTAGATAAATATAAGGCATGTTCAAATGAAAGTGATTTGAAGTGCCACATGGGAAAAGTTTACACTGAATTTTGCTGAAATAAAAGTGATAATGAAGCTACGTGTAGTACACATGCATGTGCAGAAGAAGATGTGTGCTAATTTCAGTCGTAAGGTCGTGGCATTCATTAAAAAATGGCTGGTGTGAATGCAACTGCATCAAAAACGGATCAGCGAGCTGTAGTTAAGTTTTTAACCCTGAAAGGGGGTAAGCTGGTGGGTATTCATCGAAGAATAATGGCTGTATATGCAGAGACGTGTGTGGTGAGGCCCACAGTGACAAGGTAGGTGAGAATATTTAGCAGAGGTCACCAGGAGACAATGGATTTGCCACGGCCCAGTCAGGGGCACAAGGTTGTGACGGATAAAGCTGATTACGGATATTGACATGACAATCAAGGTAAATCGATGTCAAAACATGGGTGATGTTGCAAATGAGTTGAACATTTCCATCGATACTGTTCACAATATTGTCAGCAACATTCTGAAGTATCCAAAAGTTTATTACCAATGGATACCCTGCATACTGTCTGACCACCACAAGAAACAGCGAATGGACCTCAGTTTACAGCATTTGTTGTGCTACACAGCTGATGGTGATGACTTTCTGCAGCAGGCAGAAAAAAGCACAGTGGCAGGGGACGAATCCTGGTGTCACCACTTCCAACCAGAAGGGAAGTCTGTCAGCATGCAATAAAAACATCCCGACCCACCTAGGCCCAAAAAATTCAGCACTCAGCCGGAAAGGTGATGTTGATCGTATTTTTTGACATTCAGGCCATTGATGGCATTTTTCGACTATTACTGGAGTTTAAGGAACCGCACATTTCCGTCAATGCCCAATGGTTAACCAAAATGCTTAATAAGCTACATAAGGCTATCAAAAACAAATGTCCAGGTGTGCTGTCATCAGGTGTCATCCTTCTGCACAACAATGCAAGGCCACATGTCGCCTGGGTGTGTGTCGAGACACTGGCCCATAAAAAGTGGGAAGTCTTGGAACGTCCAGCTTGCAGTCCAGATATGTCGCCTTGTGACTATCTTTGGACCGCTGAAAAAAAGCCTAAAGGATCAACACTTTGACGAGGACGTAAAGGCTGCAGTTCTGAACTGGTTCCATGATCAACCGACATCGTTCTTCACGGATGGAATTCATAACCTTCCCAAGCAATGGTACACCTGCCTTAATGCAATGAGTGATTTTTTTTAACAAACACTGTATGAATTTCAATCAATAAATATTGCTGTTCCTATCTCTGTACTTGTCTCATTTCTGTCACTACACATCTCAGGGATACTCACCTTGAATCACTTTTGATTTGAATGCCCCTCATATTAATACTTAATTCTTTTCTTCCTCTGTAATGGTCAGTTTCTCTTAGAAAATGCTCCATGAAGGCACCACTTCCCTTAAACAGATAGCCCTGTAGTGCTTTTCTAATCAGTTAAACTAACAAACAAGCATATCAACTGAAATGCATAAGGTCAGTTCCATTTCCAATATTATCAGTAATCATTGTATCAATATGATTTTACTACAAGGTAATTAGATATTCAGAAAACTGTTATTACAGTATATGGAATAATAATAATAATTTTATCAGTTTCTTATAATGAAAACACAGTATTTAATGGCTTTTATCACTGCAAAAGTTCAGCTTTTTGTCAGTTTTTTTCCAACTGAATTTGTTTCATAATTTCTTATAAACTGTGATTATAACATATTATAAAAATATTACATCACTGGCTGTAATGTTTCGAGAGTACTTGAAAACATTTATATCATATAAGATTTAATTACAGCACCTTTTTTCACTAACAATTCAGTACTGTCATGTATTAAGATGAATAATATTTCAACTACGCATTACAAATTCCGGCAAGAAATTTTCAAAACAGTGTTGTATTTATTAAACAATATTACATATAAAAAATTAAGAGCAGATTCTAATAAGTAATTTTTGATTATGACAAAAGTTGATTTCTAATCAATGCATAATCAAATCACTTTTTTCATTTATATACAATATGTACTTTATTGTGCAAAACTGACCACTAATGCTTGTTCTACAATTTTATGTCATGTATATGTTTATTGACACAAATATTTTAATATCCTTTTTATTTATAGAGTTTACTGTTAAAAACAAATTACCAGATTAAAGAGAACTTGCTAGCTTTTTTTGTTCTATTTAAATTTTTGCGATGTGTAATGAAGGTCTTAAATAAGATTTGTATTTTTTTCAGTGCCATATCATTAAGTGATTCTATGACAGATATAGAAACCTCATCTCTTGGAAAATCTCAAAATATTTCAACAAATATGGAAAGTGTTGCTGTATCATATACTAAAACTAAAAGTGATGAGTATGATTCTGCTTCAGTTACATCAAGCCCTTCTCGGAAGCGTGATGCTGATAAAATAAAATCTAAAAATGCCGTTCAAAGACCATCATCTTTGGTGTATGATTCAGTAAATTTCACTTCTGTACCTAGCAGTGGAAAAAGTGAAACATCTTCAAAGTCTAAAGGTAGGAAAATCCAAGAGAAAAGTAACTCTTTTAATCATTCTACAAATAAGATGAAGCATATACGAAAAAAATCTGCATCCAAATCTGAATCTTCAGATAGTTCAACTGAAACAGAAGATAAGGTACAGCCAAAGTGTACATCCCAAAAAACATTACCGACTCCAGTGTCAGATGCAGATGGTTTCTATTCTGATGATGAACATACACCTCTGGTTTCTCCTTTCCACTTGAGCTGCTCTAGTCATTATAATTTGCAGTCTTCAAAACTTGAAAAAGAAAACACTCCAGAAAAATCTATTCCTAAGCAAGGAAAATCAGATTCTGGGCCTCACAGAAAAATAAGGAAACCACTGGAAAGACAGTTTTCAATTGACAGCAATCTTTGTGATCATTCAAGACCACCGCCATCTTCTACATCAATGGTGGAAATTTCAACACCTCATAGCACAGCACAGTATGTTCCAGTATTACCAGTGTATGGACAAGATGTTTCGGATTCACCATCACCTGAAATGTATCAAGTTGCATCTGTTCTAGAGAGCCAAGTTCATAATGAAACTGTTCTTTGAACTTCAGTGTAAAAACTCAACTTGACTTAAAAAATTAAATATGATCTCACTACAGTGTCACAGGGTAGCAATGTGCATTTCCTCTATGTTTATGATGGCTTTTTCTAGTATTTTCTATGTTGTTAGTTAATTTGTAAATGCATTTCTGTCACGTGAATTACTTGCTATGTTGCCTCTTTGTTTACTAAAAAAGGTCAGCATTAGCATCATGTATCTTTTACATAGTGCTTTCAGTCTTTATTAGTTAAATATGATACACTAGTCATTAATTACAGAGCATAGTGCATACTAATTTATTTGAACTTTCAGGTTTTACAATGTTGCTAAATTCAAAGCAATAAATATGCATAAAATGTTTGCCCCAAAATACTAGCAGTTTTCTGTTTGGTCAAGATTTTTACCAATATGAAAATATGTGCATAAATATGAAATAAAACTAAATATTTTTCTCTCATATATTTTAATTCTAACATACATTGCATGTAAAATATAAGTTCATTCTATTTGGAAAAGGTATAGTCTTTGTTCTGATATAACAAATTTAATTGCATTATTTTGTAAATTTATCCAAATTCTGTTTTAAACTAGTAATTTTAAAGGTTTTCTTTAGCATATTTAAAAAAAATAACTGTATGGTGTTTGAACTTCATTTAAACTTACCTTGCATACTTAACATGTACATTATATCTCTAAAACATGGAAGTAAAATATTCAGTTCAGTAGATTCATTGTCTGTTCTACATAAATTTAAATTTTCCCCATAATGCAGATATTGAAGAAAAATATATTTATTTAAATTTTCTCTACATTTTTAATTATTTAGCAAATAATATTTCACAAATATTTTCTTTACTCAACAATTTAAATAGAAAAATATAGCACTGGTCACTTGTGTATTTTTTATAAAATTTTATATTATCTTACCTGTTATTTTCTGAACTCTCATTTTTTGCTTAAATTAACCATCCTAAATTTAAAAAATCTATGAAGGTAGTGTAGAATTTAGTAAATAATACTTTTGTCTGCTGTCATGCTTGAATTTTGGCAATGTAATTTCTTTCTTTTTCTAGTTTCTAGTTTTTCTTACTGTAGGCCTTCAAGTGCATTGGAGATTTTAGATTAAACTTAGCCAAAAATTTAAATCCATGGCAGGGAATATGTTAACTTTATATGCAAATGTTTTTTCTATCAATTTAGTATTCTTTACAATTTAGTTTTTAATAGACCAGAAAAAAAACTCTGATCAACTTTTTATTTTCCACATTTTTACTGGTCTTTTCAAAAATTTCAGGTTATGAAAATGTTGGCTTATTATGTTATACTTTTTAAAATATCTGTATAACCTTCTCTGAAATAGTCCCCTCCCTGTTCATAATACAGCATTTTTACTTTACTTTACTCAATTAAAATGAGCAAGTTCTATTTATATGGTGTATCTTCATTCACAATAGAAAAAGAATAACAAATATTATTACATAGATTTATTAGATTCTTATTATCTCATATTAATATGAAATATACCATAAGAAACTAAATTGGAAAAAAAAATTATGTATGGAAAACTTATACCTTGCGAAACTAATTTGAAAAAACAAAATCATAATAATCACTTATGTGTTTATTAACACCCAATCTTTATTTACTTTTGATGGAGGCTTCTTCTTTTCTTAAAGCCATTTGTTTCATTCTTCTTTTTTGCAAAAATATCTGTCTAATGTACAAGAAAGGTATAAAATAAAACAACAGCAATAACTCTACATGGTGAAATTTTCATCATTTGCAGTAGTAAATATAATATATGCCAGGTATCGTTTCATGTGCAATACAAATGTTGCTTCTGAATGACTGCAATATGACAAGGTAGTGATCAAATGTTTTCCTTTTATTGTATGAAATCGTAGTTTCTCATTTTCTATGCAAGTGAAATATATTGAAAAAGAAATAGTAAGTAGAAATTCAGTTTAATAGCTGAATAGTAAGTCTTTATCAATAAACTCAAAAACGATTGCTATCATTATTAATATATCTCAATTCTTGTATTTCCTTATGGCAATCATGATTAACAATAACGTATCAAGTTTTGTATATTTGAAATCATATGTATTTAATCATTCATTGTAATGTACATTATGAGATATTATTTAAGTAATTGAAAAGTCACCAATTAAGTAAAAAATATTCATATGAGAAAAAATTATCAACAAATTCTGAAAAAAATTTATTGGGTTCACTTGTGTATTTGTTATTTTTTAATAATATGATTTTAGCAATAAATATTCTGTATATTTATACATAATTACAAAAAGATTTATTAGCTGATAAAAATGAAACTCGCAGCACAAATGTTTTAAAGAAATTTAAAGGCATTAAAGTACATTTTATATGTTTCCATTGGTTTTATATATTTTTATTTAGCATTATTTATTTTTATAATAAAATTTTCATCATAACGTTAAGAGGTAATTTTTCATTTTATCCCAAAGTGGAAAAGAAGTAATTTATTTTTTTTTTGACTTTTTATATGGCATATATATATATATGTATAATTGCACTCAGGAACATACTTTCATTTTGAAAAAAATATTCTATACCAGATTGTATGCAAATTTTTGTTCTCTTGCTGGGAGTATAGCAATTTATATATACTGCTGAAACTTTTTTTTTTATATTTGGTTGTAAAATATTCAATGTAAATTTTATTCGTTTATTATTTTCATAATAAATAAGGCATTTATATTTTAAAGATTTATTTTTCAACATTTTATGAAGGATTTATATTCAACAGCGATACTAGTATAACAAGACCAAATCATTGCATGCATAAGTGAAATGCATTTTATTTAGATTTATTTTATAGAATGTGATATATATATAGGTTGTGTGAATGTATTATGTTGTAGATTGTAGGAAATAAAGTTTAAATTGTTAATAATATCTATACCTTTATATACTTAAAATTTGAAATGTATGTGTACATGATACTTAAGAAATGTATTAAAATAATTCTATAAAATGCATTAATTAAAATAGTTTACTGAGAAAAAAAAGACTTTTACTGTTTTGTTTAACTAAAATAAATTATTTGAAAGATTTCAAGATGGAGAAATATAGCCAATGTAAGCTAAATGAAGCAATTTTGTATCAAAGAATAAATTCATTTCAAATATTTAATTCTTCTTTTAAACCTTAGTAACACAAATTTCAGCTCTAAATAATATTTAAATTTTTTTAATAGAGTAAGGATTCCAAATCATGACCTGAAAACATAAATATCATAAAATTTAATTGATGAGTTACACGCAGTAAATCATTACCAATATTAAGATAGCAATATACTTTCTGTCTTGCAGGCATGAATAAAAGGTTCTGATATTTTCATCTAATCTCAACAGGCACACCAGCAGTAACATCAATGAACACTGGTATTAACATGGTTGGTTTTTCTTATGTTTAACAGGGATTGAAGCCAGTTCCCTTAAAAAGTCCTCCACAAAGGCATCCCTCATGGCAGATAACCCTTGTGTTGCTTTAATGTAATCCATTAACCTAACTTAACTAACAGGCAATGAAAAATAAAAGTCTTGTGCAATATAGCACAGGGCTGGTTTTCTGCGAGGGAGGGAATAGTAGCTTTTTCTAGTGTTGGTGGTAATCATTTAAAGCTGGTAGAAATTATGGAAAACACTTAATGTACTATGTTATTTAATAATAAATATATTTTAAATGCTTTGATTTGAAATAGTACTATTTTATTAAATTGGCTTAATTGAAGTAATGGATGTAAAGAAAGATAAAATGGTTATGGTGATTGAAGATTATGAGAGTAATATCCCTAATGACATGGTAGATGCTGATGCAGATCATATTAGTGCTTTAAATGTATATTTTTTAATTCCATAAATTTGAGATCTGATAAAAAGACTGTAATAATTTCCTGTGTAAAAATAGTCAATACAGCAATAAGCAGAAATTGGAAAGGAATGCAAGTACTAAGTAAAAGCTTTTGAGACAACTGATGAGAAAGAAACCTCATGAAGACAGCCTTTCAGTTCTTATAAATTATGAATGATCTGCTTATTATCTAAACCTTTCAGACTTTTTGTAATAAATCATGGGGCATCTCTTTAAAAATGTTTCAGAAATCATGACATGTTATTCGATGTAAGGAATATCTAAATCGTGAAGCCACAAATGCCAGCAGTACAAGATGAAACTGTCCTGTCAAGAATCACACTAAACAGTTTTTGTTGTACATAAAATATTTGAAAATCATTAATATAATACAAATGACAAAGAATTCGATGAAGTTATTATTAAAATATTATTATTAATATTATTATTAAAGGAGTAACTTCTTGCTGTTGTGTTGGATAAAATCCAGAAAGAAGATTGTTCTATGATGCTTGTGAAATGTGGTTGGCACTGAGATGGCTGATGAGAATCTTTTGAAAGCTAATATCAATTAGCAGTAAGAAGGCACCAGGATATTATTTAATGTTATAAACAAACTTTCTATGCCTTATATCATCGATTCTCAAGCTTAGTCTGCAAGTATTGCTTGGCTTGAAAGAATATTCTCCTGCTCTCATTCATTCACAATAAGTTAAGAAATTCTTAGGGTTTTGAAACATAAGTTTGTATTTTGATCTGTTTTCAGATATTTCATGACTTTTTGGCAATTGATACAACTGTTATAACAAACTTATATATATTTCTCGCATTGTGATAAAACAACGGTACCTAGAGCCACCAAAGTTTGAATATTGTAATCTTCCATAGAATATGGGCATGCGGAAGCACTAATTTGAATTTAAAATTTGTTTTATTATCGATTTTACATTTTCATAAACACTTAAACGAATTTTGATTAAGAAATTCCACGATTTCAAAGCGAGCAATGGCAAAACTGTACGGGGAGGGGATCATTTTTTTCTCCAGCGCACAGGACTCTGTATCGAAAATTCTAAAAATATGTTAATTTTAAAATTATTTTGCGATATTGCTGTTAAACGGAATTTTATGGTTTGAGTACGTAGAATATGATATTTAATAAATAAAGATAACACTCAAAACGTTAAAAAAGTGCCCCTTTGGACGTAATTTAAAATCTGAAAAACCTTTCAGTTTTTTTTTTTTTTTCTTCCCTCCCCTGCAGTGTACATTTGAACAAAATGGATTTCTAATCCAATTTTCTTTTTCATAATCCTCAGCAAAATACACGTTGAAATTATTTATCAATAAAAAACAATGATTTCTAATGTCGCATGCTATAAGTCTCTCATTTTCAAATTATTTTCGATTAGTGACCTTTCTAAAAGTGATAAAATGTTTAAAATATTATTATCCAATTCTTTGATTATTAGCTCGATTTTTTTTTCCTTCATTGCATTTACTTTCTCTCTAATGGTAAACAAATTAACACTTTGTTCTAGTAATCCTAAATTTAATTCAGTTAACTTTTCAAAAATATCAGCTAAATATGCTTAACACGCTAAACATAAAATAAACATTTTCGCAATTAAAATTTTGAATCACAGAAGAGAAAATTTGAATTTCTGATCTAAGTTCAGAAATTAAAACTTTGTCACTGGGCAGCCACATGACTTCGAAACGTAACAAAAGCGTTTCATGTTCACTGCCCAATTCTTGACATAAAATCGTAAATATTCTTGTATTTAAAGCTCGAATTTTAATAAAATTAACAATTTTCACAGCTTGATTGAAAACGTTTTTCAGCTTTTCGGGGATTATTTTGGCTACTAAAGCTTCACAAGCTAATCGTTAAGTCTCTAAATTACTTCTCGTTCAAGTGTGACGTCATATTTCATGAAGCTCGCAATAATTTTTCCTTTCATCCTCCTGGCTTGCAATGAGTAATTAGAAATTAAACATTGCAATATTCGTAATCATAAGTCTAATCTCTGGGTTTTCTTGACAGTCCTTCTGTGTATCGTAATAGGAGAGACTCCAACTTGCAGTTCTGTTAGCAGCACAGAAGTTCAGGGTCTGTTTTGGAAGTTCTCCAGTAACGGTCTACTTTGATCATGCGGCGGTCGCTAGATTATATTCAGGAAAGAATCTATCGCCCAGATTAATAAGATGGGCTCTTAAATTACAAGAATATAATTTTATAATTAAACACACGCCTGGAAAGGAAAATGTCGTAGCAGATGCCCTGTCAAGAATCAAGATAGATGAAGAAGGGAATAGTATTAAAGTGGCAATGCTCACATCCTAGATGATAGATTCCCGTGAGACAATAATAACGGAACTGGGCAAGGATTCGGAATTTTAAAATATATATAATTATTTAAGAGATTCTGAAAACTTTAGCCACCAAGATATTGTGGTGATAAGAAATAGGGCGGCCCATTACGAACTGATAGATGGTCTATTATTTTATACGAAAACTACGAATAATAGCAAGGAAATGGGACCTGGTATCCCAGCTAGTCTTAGATCAAATATACTACAGGAATTGCACGATTCGCACGGTGGTGGTATTCGAAAAATCATCCAACGCGTACGCGAAGCAGTTTATTTTTCTGAACTTCAAAAGTTAACAAGGGCATATGTCCAGTCTTGCTTAACATGCCAGGAAGTTAATTATGTCAATTTCCGCCCGGCCGGCTTTCTATATAGCATTAAATCAGAATTTCCAAATGAAATAATTGGCGTCGATTTATTGGGCCCTTTCCCGAAAAGTCAGTTAAATAAAAGTCAGTATCTCCTTGTTATGGTTACCGAGATTGTTCCCCTAAAACGAGGCTCTGCAAAATTAGTTACTGATTCTATTTTAAATAAATATATTTTAAAATACGGGGCGCCTCTAAAAGTTATATCGGATAATTGTTCTGAGTTTATAAGCAATATTTTTGAAGACGTGTCAAAAACTGGGCATAGGTCATTTAAAAATAGTCCCGTATCGGCCGCAATTAAATATAGCGGAACGGTTCAATAGAAACATAGTTAAAATTATTCATAGTTATGTTAAAAATGTCCTAAAAAACCTGGGATAACTATGTCAATGAATTAGCTTTCGCACTTAGGACCGCCAAACACGACACGACACGCAAAACTGCTGCTAAGTTATTTTTAGGCAGGAAGGTTATAACCCCACTGGACAAATTGTTTTATGTTCAAAAAAGGGCCCTTGAATTCCAAATGGCGGATATACAAAAATTAATTAAGGAGGCGAAAGAAAACACG
Source organism: Stegodyphus mimosarum (assembly GCA_000611955.2). Classification (NCBI taxonomy): domain Eukaryota; kingdom Metazoa; phylum Arthropoda; class Arachnida; order Araneae; family Eresidae; genus Stegodyphus; species Stegodyphus mimosarum. Next base: position 604,708 of record KK120826.1, read on the forward strand.
GAAGTATCACAGAGGAAACAGAAAATCTACTAGGACATAAAAAGACGGGAAGTAAAGTATAATGTGGGGGATGAAGTACTTGAGCTGAAGCACTCACTCTCTTCAGCGGCGGAAGACAAAGTTGCAAAATTTTGCCCACGGTTTGAAGGACCGTTTTCTATTGAAAAAATAACCCAAGCAATGGCGGTTTTAAGAGCCAAGAATGGCGAAAACATTACGGCAAATATCGATCAAATTAAGCCGTATTACAATCGAAATAACATGAGAATATTTCAAGATCTTTTGCAAGATCCGGCACGGCAGGCACAATCTCAACACATGACACAACAACAACGGCCGCCAAAGTCAACCACAAGTAAAAATACGAGCAAGAAAAGAAAAGCCCTCGATGGAACACCGGAGATAACAAGAAAAGGAAGATAGCTCCTCGACCAAAAAAGAGATGTCACGACCGGCTCCAACAGGAGGAAGACGAAAATTCTAACAGTATCAAGAAGGCGAGAAGAAATGGCCGCAGTCAAGGCACCTATGAGAAAAGAAATAGTGAACCCTCAGAAAGGAATCAACGCAGCAAGTGTCCAAGAATTCACCCGGGAAAGCCAGTTGGAGACTCAAGGCAACAAGAGTTTGAACAGAAAAACGCCAGAACTCGACAACAACCGATAAGAAATGTTCCGACGCCCCCAAGGACAACACCTATTAAGCGACCCAGAAATCAGACAACGGCGAAAAAGTTTTTCAAGAAGCATGAAGCACGCCCAAAAAGGAAACTGAGGGTCGGACCCGGACAAGGCGGAGGATCAATCAAACCATGGTCTTCGCTATCTTCCAGGAGTGGGCGGCCTGAACGGATGTCTGAATATCAAAAAGATAAGTAAAACTTTATGTTACTTTGAAACTTTAGCAGAATTTAAGAAGTTTTACCTCATGTGAGGTCTACCTTTATCGCCAAAAAAGGCGAGAAATTAGTTTTACCTATTTGTTACTATGTTTTTCAACTACTCTCGAGTAATCTAATATTATTGTATAATAGTAAAGTGTAAATACTTCAGTATTGTTAGAAGATTTTGTAACTGTATAAGAAAAGTACCTTAAGAACACTATAAAAATATTGTATAAAGCTTTATTGAAAAGATTCTGTTAAGAAAAGACATTTTAGTCTGGACGATTTGTGAAATGTAATTGTTAAATGTAAAAGAAACAGCCCCTTGTTTTCATTAGGAGAAAGTTAACTGTATGTTTTCAAATGTGTAGAATTAATGGCATGTTAATGTGTTCTTATATACATGTGAACTGTTCTGTTAAAATTTAAGTGCAGTGATTTGTTAAATGTGAAAGCATTATATGAATGTAAAAGTTTAAAACCGCTGAGTTAAAGAATGTGGCTGCATAAATGCAACTTAACGCAGGGTGAATATGTGCTAAATTTGGACTGAATGAATGTAGTTAGGCTCTCTGACGCTATAATGCAGAGTTAGCCACTTATTTTAGAATAGTACCTCAGGGTTTAGAGATGAATGTAAGGTGCGTTCTGAGGTCTTGTTATGTTGAATTTTAACACGTTAGTGTTTTGATTGTAGGCGGTAGTGTTGAACACTTGTACATAGACACGCCCGTGTTTGGTGTTTCTCTTCTTAAACACAGGTCAGAGAGCACGGGGAGATAATTAAATAATGATATGAATGAAATAAGAATGGAGTTTTAAAAGGAAAAAAATATACGTGTTCATGTTACTTGCCATGTAAATTACTTCACAAATTGATTAAACTCTGGAAGGAACCGAAAAAAGACAAGAAATTCCTCTCTTTAGGTAATGTAACAGATGAAGAATAATTGTCCCTAGAGAAAATATTCTAAAATGCATTTCAGATAATTTCGAGGTTAGATAGTTTTAGTGAGAAGGTTTTGTGAAATATTGGCCTCGCGTTAGACTTAGAATTTAGAATTAAAAGTTTTCAACAAGGTCGTTTAGACCTTAGTTTCAAACTTATTAACTCTGGCGAGAAGTATGTAAGGATTTTAAATTCACTAACGTTTATTTTATTTTAAAACTTTACTATCATCTCTTATTTTCCACTTCCGGCCAGAATTAACGCGTGAATATGTTTATGCAAATTGTACTTCCTAACACTTAAGTATTTAAGTTGTGGCTTTTTGCCAAGAGTAGAAGGAAGGAGAGAGAGCCATCTTGCTACGAGTCTTCACTCGAGCTTGCCATCAGTTACTGTCCGCCTTTAAGGCCAGAAGTTTAACCCTCTTGAAAGTTAAAGACGTAAGTAACCGCAGGTAACCGGGTGACGGAACTGACGTCACAGAAAAGGGGCGTGGCCTCCGCCATCTTGGATCACGTGACAACCGGAAGTGACGTAGAGGGATGGGATGACGTAAGCGTGTTCAGTTTCGTTTTTTTCTGTGGCAACGATTTTTTCAAAGTTTTTATTTTTTATGGCAACGATACTATTTTTTTATGTTTGTGGCAACAATCGCTTGAGCCACGTGTTTAGAATGACATCATCCGTTTCTTGTTTGGGCTCATTTTTACAAATGGAGTCAGGAGGGTGAAATCACCCATAACCTGTTGGAGCTTGTTATTTTACAATATGGCGTCTGCCGTATCACGCCTTTGTGTGCCTGCGCTTTAGGTGTAGGAATACATTTCTGTGAACCAATCAGATTCTTTGAAACATGACCTCACCGTCTCTTAACCAATCACCGTTCCGACCTGATATAAGGCTATCCAGAGAAACATTCCGCATTTCTTTCCTGCCTGTCGCCCTGAGTGTACCTGCTTTTGCTTCGACCATCGTCTATCATTCTTCACTGTTTTGAATAAATCAGCCCCGAAACTACAAAGAGGTAAGTAACTTTTTGAAAATATACTGTTTTCAGGATTTTAATCTTTAAAAATTATGGAACAATGTATATTTAATTTGTCTTTACTTTTTTCCAGATAGAAAACCTATTTGAGACAGAACCTATGCCTTTGAACGATAAAGTGTTGAGCCATGAAGACCGCACCCATGATATCCTAAGCGTGAAAAGAAAAGCGGAAGAAACCACTCATTTCGAGAAAAAAGTATGTATTTGCGAAAAGTTTATGTGTTAAAATTTATATTTTATGTGACTCCATTTTTAATGCATTCTATACTAACTGATTTATTTTTTCTTTCAGCCCAAAGGACTCTTCAGTGAAGACGCTATTTCACAGGAGCTCACTCACGTAGGAAACAATGTCTTTGTGGAACCCAGCATTTACAAGGGAAGAGTGACTGTACACATCCGAGAGTATGCCAAATATGGTAAAGCTTACTATCCGACAAGACAAGGAGTGAATTTTGAGCCTTGGTGATTGCATGTTCTCGCAACCAACATGACAGTGGATGAACAAGACCTGCTGACACTGAATCTGGAATTGCCTAAGAACTTTGTGGTCACGCATAAGGATTTCCACTTCACTCTGAAACAACTTTCTGCGCAAGGAGATAAAAAAAGTAGCCTCAGGATTACAATTACGCAGTGGAAAGACCTGATGACCAACTTTAGCCGTATCAGTGATATTCTCACCAATTTCGTTTATCAGAACATGAACTTTTGTGAAGTCTACGAAAGCATATCCGATGAACCTGTTAAGGAGGAAAATCTGCCCCAGTCCTTCGATATTTCTATCGGAAGATCACGTCTCCAAAGCATTTTAAAGACGTCGCTTGAAGAACTTCTTAATCAACAAGAAGAACTAAAATATCCCAAGCACATAGACTGTGAAGAACTCGTGCATAAAACAGAAACTGTGAATGCCATTGCTCTGAGATTCAATGCTGTTGACATCGCCAGACAATTTTACGGAAACATGTGGGGTGAAGAACCCTATTTAATGTTCCTGAAACCTGTTCACTACATTACCAAGGACTTTTTAAAATCTGTGTGTTTAAACACTGTACTTGACGAAGTAAGAAATACATTTTGTACTACGAATGGTGTCTTAGGTATTGAATACTATGAATATTTGTAAAATAATTATGATGTTCAATAAAATGTTATTTTATTTTACAATGATCTCATAACTGTCTCCAGGTTCAGACCTTATTTAAAAGAATTAATTTGTAATTAACACTTACATAAATTTTAAAAATATTTATTGAATACCAACCTATTGATTTTTATAGAGTATAAATACGGTTGTTCTTAAACATATATATTATTACTTGTTCAAACTTTTAGATGTTAAGTAGCATTCATTTTCTCTCTTGTACATGTGTTATACCTATTTTCTAGAATCTTAATATCGGCAAATTATTAGAAACTCTGACATTATTTCCCTGTTCTGGTTAAATATATATAAATGAATATCAGTGTACGCTTAGATCATAACAACTGTTGCAATGAACGCAACTCTGTCTCAGACCTATCGAGATCCACAAGTCCCCGCAAGTTTCGGGGGTGTTGCTGCTTTGCATAGGAAAAAAACCTATGGATTTTTATAGAGTATAAATATGGTTGTTCTTAAACATATATATCATTACTTGTTCAACCTTAAGGGTGTTAAGTAGTATTCATTTTTCTCTCTTATTTTTAGACCTATTTGTAGAATCTTTATATAGGCAAGTTATTAGAAACTCTGTTATTATTTCCCTGTTCTAGTTAAGCATGTATAAATGAATATCAGTGTACGCTTAGATCATAACAACTGCTGCAATGAACGAAGCTCTGGCTCAGAGCTATCGGGATCCACCGGTCCCCGCAAGTTTCGGGGGTGTTGCTACTTTGCATCGTGCTGTAAAAGGTCGCGTAAAAACAAAAGACATCCAGAAATGGCTAAAAACCAAGGATTCTTATACCTTTGCACAAGCCTTTGAGGCACAAATTTTCCAGGAGCAGAGTCATCGTAGGAGGCTTAAACGTAATATTTCAATCTGATTTAGTGGATATGCAATCCTTGGCCTCTTTTAATGGTGGATACAAATATTTGCTGACCTGTAGAGATATCCTTTCCAAATACGCTTGGGCTATCGCTCTCAAAGATAAAAAATCTGCGTCCATAAAATCTGCTTTCGAAAAGATATTTTCGAAACGTACACCCGAATCATTACAAACAGATGCAGGGAA
>KK120826.1:609840-621928 GCA_000611955.2 Stegodyphus mimosarum
TTGAAAAAGAAAAAGCACTTTTTCACGACACATAATGCAACCAAAGCTTCTGTCGTAAAACGATTTAATCGAAGTCTAAAAACAAAAATGTGGATATAATTAACCGAAATGAATACACGAAAGTACATTGATGTGATCGATAAATTGATATCCAGTTATAACCATACATGGCATTCGTATGTATTCAGACGTCGTAGTATTCAGACAGAACCTGTATCGGTTACATTACAAAATCAAGCAAAAATTTGGAAAACATTGTACCAGCAGATTTAAAGATTGGAGATACGGTACGCATCAGCCGAGAAAAAAATGCTCTTTGAGAAAGGATATGAACAAAACTGGACAAGAGAAATTTTTACAATCTTTAAAATTATTCGACGGATTCTTGTTGTCTACAAACTGAAAGATCTAGCAGGGGTAGTTATACAAGGAACATTTTACAAACAAGAACTTCAAAAAGTTTCGGACTCTGGTTATTATCCCGTTGAAAAAGTTTTAAAAACGAGGAAACGTCGCGGTAAAGTGGAATACTTTGTGAAATTTCAGGGGTACCCTGAAAGCTTCAATCCTTGGGTGGAGGATGTGAGAAGGATATAAAAGGGCCCGTACATTCTGTTTACCTTTCATTTGAACGAAACATGTCTTTCTTTATCACACTGATCAGTGATAGCTCCATGCGCTTTTTTCCAGACAACAAAATATCACAATTTACCACACAGCTTCCTACTCCGATTGATTTAAATAGTCAGTGAAAATTATCTCTTGTGGACTTTATTTACCCTCACACTTGGTATAACGTCCGAAAAGACAATAATTTATTTGGATTTGATTTGGGTAATGGAAAGTTGGAAGGTCGAAGAGTGCCTCCAGGATATTATGAAACGATACCAGATTTATTAAAAGCCATGAAAATACCTTCCCATAAAAATCTGATTGAGTTCAGTTATCATCCTGTCACGAAAAAAATGACCATTAAGACAGACGAAAACTGCAAAGTCATTCTTCACGACGGATTAGCTGAGCTTCTAGGGTTCGACCGGGTGTTTACAAAGGATTGGAGCAAAGTCCTTTTATAGCCGATCCCAAAGTATCTTTTCCTGTCATGTATGTGTATTGCGATCTCGTAGAGCCTCAAATTGGGGGAGATGTACAAGCTCCGTTGTTAAAAACTGTCACCGTAGAAGGAAATGACGGAGACATCATAAACGCTCATTATCCCTGGCCCTTTTACTTGCCAGTGATCCGTCAGCATTTTCAGACCATACATATTCACATAAGACTTCACTCTGGACATTTAGTACCATTCGAAAGAGGCAAAGTATTTCTTGTGTTGCATTTTCGTCTGAGACAAATTCTATAAAAGTAGCCTTCATTTGCAAATTGATTTCATTTGGATTGTGTATGCAAGATTAGAAGCATCAAATATGCGGGTGCCTTATACGTGTTGTACAAAAAAATTTGAAGATTATTATTTAGCTCAAACTGAAAATGGATTACCTTACTATCAAGGAACCATTTTACAGAAAGTTTATGGTATTGGTGGATTTTTTGCAAAGCTGTTTCGCAGTGCTATGCCTTTTTTGATGAGTGGAGCCAAAATAGTTGGAAAAGAAGCTTTGCGGACTGGAACACAAATTGCAAACGACGTATTGTTAGGAGAAAATTTTAAAGTCTCCCTCAAAACTAGATCTAAAGAAGCTGGCAAAAAATTAGCGAGGAAGGCAGTTCAGAAAGCAGACGAGATGATTGTTCACGGAAGGTTTAAAAGGAAGCGCAAAACCCCCAAACACTTCATTTCGTCTAAAGCCAGGAATGTGCAACGACGTGATATTTTTGACTCGTAATGGCTTTTCTGATAAAAGATTCTCCGGAATGCGCAAAATCCGAATTGGATTTATTTTCTTTACCTCCCACACAAACAGTTATCGAAAAAAGTCAGTGGGTTGAATTTCATCCATTAGCCAATGTATCGGAAGGAAGTCCTGTCGAGTTCAATGTTTCTGGAAGCGGAGACGACTACCTTGACTTATCACAGACACAACTCTATGTCAAAGTGAAAATTTTAAAAAATGATGGCAAGCCAATCACGGTTGAAAGTAAAGTGGGACCTGTCAATCTCTTTTTACATTCTATGTTTTCTCAAGTGGATATTAGCTTAAATGAAAGACTCGTTTCCACCAGTAATAACACGTATCCTTGTAGAGCCATAATAGAAAAATTACTGAATCATGGTTTTGATACGAAAATGTCTCAACTGTCATCAGAATTGTTTTTCAAAGATACAGCTGGGTGTGTGAACGTTTTTGATACTCAAGACACTCAGCCGAATGAAGGATTCAACCAAAGAGCAGAATTGTTTAAACTGAGTGCCTCGGTCGATATGATTGGCCGATTGCACTTGGATATGTTTCATCAGGAAAGACTTTTATTGAATATGGTGGATATGAAAATTAAACTCATACGCAGCAAACCTGAATTTTGTTTATTGGACGAAGGTGAATTTAAAGTTTTACTCGAACAAGTTTCTTTGTTTGTAAGAAAAGTGAGAGTCAGTTCGGGTGTTTTGCTAGGACATGCCAAAAGCCTAGAAAAATCAACAGCCAAATATCCCATTAATAGAGTGCTCTGCAAAGACTATTCCATTCCAACGGGAAATATGAGTATTATTCAGGACACTATTTTCATAGGACAAATTCCTCATCGTATTGTGGTGGCATGTGTCGATAATGATGCATTTAACGGAAACTATAAAAAGTTTCCTTTTGAATTCAAGCATTATAATATGAACTTTATCGGCGTTTACGTGGACAGTCAACCGGTACCTCATATTCCTCTTCAGCCTAATTTTGACAAAAATCATTTCATACGAGCTTACCCGAATTTATTTATGAATACAGACGACATAGGACTTTACCTTTCAAGATCAGAATTTTCAAAAGGATATTCCTTATTTCGCTTCGACCTCTCACCTGACCTTTGTGATGGCTCTCATTTAAATCTGGTTCGACACAGCAACTTAAGATTACAAATAAAATTTGGGACTCCCTTACAACAAACTGTTTCGTTATTAGTGTACGCTGAATTTGAAAATTTGATAGAAATCAATAAAGCTCGAAATATTCTGTATTTTGTAAACTGATGAATTCATCACAGATTCATCAAATCTTATCTCGAGATCCTATTTCTTTGAGATATTATGCTGGTGTTTTTCCTTGTGACAAAATACCAGCGATTCAAAGTTTTCCTTGTGCACTGGTGCTCAATACTGATAAACAATATGAAAAAGGAACTCATTGGCTAGCTGTCTACATTGCAGACAAACAGACTCTGGAATTTTTTTACTCTTATGGACTCCCGCCCGAAGTATATGGAAAAGATATCACATCCTTTGTCAAGAAATATCGTCATGTTTGCTGGAACAAGATACCGCTTCAGAGTTTAACTTCTAATGTATGTGGACATTATTGTATTTATTTTATTATTAAACGATGTCAAGGACTCTGTATAGAACTCATTGTATCATCCTTAGCTGGAAAGAATTACGACTTCCAAATATTTCAATTTGTCAAAAAACGATATGGTGTAAGCATGATTTTTAAAAAATAAAGTTGCTTTAATTTGAAAAACAATTTGTTTCTTTTATTTCTTTGTATTGTTTCTACAGATATTTAAATAAAATATTACTTTATTCATATAGCTATATTTTTTTAGATAAGGGTTGGAGATCACACATTTTTTGGGGTATAAAAGGTTTCTCCATACATAGTGAGATCACAGTTTGTAAAAAAAAATCATAAACACGAACATAGAACGACAAAAGCTTGTTGCTGTTTTTCAGTCGTGTGGGCATTTTCAAGTATGGGTATCCTACTTTGGACTCATCTGCAATGGACATCTAAACAAGATTTAGACTGTCTTCAAAATAAAACTACACTTGAAATCTATAAAACATATCAAAAGATTGATTGAATAGGATTTATCAAATGCCACGAATTTTCGAATTTTTATTTAAATCACACACATTGCGGAGAAATGATTTGTGAGTGCGTTCAAAACTCTTTACATGTTTTTCAAAAATCACTGTTTTGAATTTATGAAAAATATTGTGGATTCAAGGAGCGAATGTCTTCTGGGTGCCAATATCCTTAAAGGCTGCTTAGAAATTTTCTATAAAGTATAAAAGTCAATGTTTTTAAAGTTCCTCTCATTTTCGAAAATGGAGCTACCCAAGTTAGTACATCCTTCTACTAGTCTTCTGAGCGGACCTACTGATTCGGGAAAAACGGTTTTTGTGAAGAAATTGATAGATCATAAAATGTTCCATCCCATGCCGACCAATATTATTTATTGCTACGGAAGTTATCAACCTCTTTTTAATGCCATGAAAATGTAAACTTTGAAGAAGGATTACCATCTAACCTGCAGACCCTCCAAAATGCTTTAATTATTATATAGACGATTTCATGTCTGAATTAGCAAGTGATACTCGCTGAAGCAAACTTTTTACAAAAGGAAGTCATCACCGAAACCTTTCAGTCATTTTCATAACACAAAATCTTTTTCACCAAGTCAAGGAGATGAGAAATATTCATTTAAATTCCCATTATCTTGTCTTATACAAAAATCCTAGGCATAAAAGTCAAGTTATGCATTTAGCTAGACAAATGTTCCCCGGAAAAGTAAAGGCCTTTCAAGAAATTTTTCAGGATGCTACTTCAACACCTTTCAGTTACTTGCTGATTGATTTTTCGCCTTCGTACAGGCATTTTCCTGCAGATAAATACCATGTCTACCAGCCCCGATAGTTCATTTCAGTTTGAGACGTCGAATGGCTAACATGTCTTCTCCCATCGTGATCGATTTCGAAGGCTTTCAGTGGATGCCTCATTGTTACATTATTAAAGAATTAGCGTTTTACTCCGTGCATGAATCGTGTCACAGTTGCCGGTCATTTTTACCCCCTCAGCCTTGGAAAACATTATCACGATCTCAGCAAAAGTGTTTTGCTTGAGTCACAAGAAATCTTCATCATGTGAATTGGAATGAGCGTGTTTTACCTTATCTTCGTTTTATATTGCATTATTTGTCATCTATTTATTCTATCATAGACGTGAAAGGACTAGAAAAGAAATTATTTTTAGAAAATTTATTATGTAGAGACATCGTAAATCTAGACTGTCCTAAGATAGAGAATTTAAAAAAGAAACGTTCTTTAACATGTTCGATTCACGGAAAAGGATTTAATTGCTGTAGTTTAACCAAAGCGGCTGCATTTGCTACCTATATAAAAGAAAGTGTGCAAGAAGAAGTGCTCATTTGTCATCAGAATGTCTCATTTGAAGGATGTGGACTATCTCAAACTGTTAGGAAAAAGTCGAATAAAAGCAGCTGTACTGAAAAAGTGTCCGAACCATCTCATTAAATCTGTTTGTGAATGTGTTTTAAATGTGTTAAAAGAAAACGTACCCATCACCAAACGCGTCAAAAATCTACTCGCCCCTTTTAAAAGAACTTTAAGAAAATTAGCGGACAAAAAAGTACCTCTTTTTAAGAAAAGATGTCTTTCGATTCAAAAAGGTGACGGTTTTCTTTCTTTAATGATTCCTGCAGCAGTCAGTGTCTTATCCTCTCTTCTCCATGGAACTCAGTAAGAAATTCCCTCTGGTACCCCTGGATCGTATGCACCAGTTTGAAGATGAACATTTGAGTGATTTAGATACCCAAATTCAAAACGTCTTAAAAAAGAAAATGGACGATGAAGAAAAATCCAAATTGTACATCCAAGTTCTGCAAAAGTATGCTACGTTTCCTCATGTGAATGCGTCTGAAAAACAACCGTCTGAACAATTTTCTGAGACAGATGTAGAAAAGGAAATTATGCAGACTGTTCCTGTGAAACAGAAAAGAACGGTACAGAAAATAATGGATTTCCTAAAAGAACATCAAATTTCCTGGACACACAATAAAGAACTGATTCTGGACGGTCATGTGTTTTCTGGGTCCAACATTGTTCAACTAATAAACTTTCTGTTGAGAAATAGAACTGAAAGACCTAATACCTTTGAACAGTTTAAAAATGTACTGAATGTGAATAACTTTCCTCAAGGCTTTGTGAAAAACAAACATTTAATGAATGTAAAAACTATGTATGCTATACCTAAAAGAAAATCCTCTTCGAAACTATGGCTGAAATTGCAATGAAATGTTCGTAATAAAAGTTAATTTCTGATTATTTGTGTTATGGTTTTTCTTTGATAAAGTTAATATATAAAATCATTTTTTCTGATTAAACTAATATATACATAATCATCACCATTATTTTCTAAAAAAATATGAAAAAAACTTACCTTTTATGAAATCCTTTCAAAAACAGAACAACACTATAATTTTCAAACTTCTGTTTATTTTTTTTTCTAAATAAGTTTTTACACGCAAATGCATGATATTGTGCATATCATCTTTTTACATACAAATTTTTTTGTACATACCATCTTTTTCAATAATAAAATTTTTCATACACCGTAAAATCCTCCTTTTTTTAAATAAAGTTATACCATAGAAAGTTCTTAAATATATTAATATCCATAGGGCAGTGTGGTCATGTTTTTTTGGATCACCCGTTTGTCCAACACAACTTTGTACATTTTTGTCTCCTGTTTATTTATCCCCTTTCTTCTCTTCGCTTCTCGGGTGATTTTGGAGGGGTTGTGGAGAGAAATGATCTCACTTCGGTCGAGGCTGCAGACCAAGCGTTTCATAGCTTCAAAATTTAATAGCTGGGAATTTCTGAAGTTCAAAGAAAATCCTCTGACTTTGCAGCAGGTTTTCCCAGATGCTGTCTGGTACGCATAGTTTTTCGGACCTCCTGAAAAAAAGTAAAACATGGTAAGAAAAAGACAGAAAAAATATGCATTAAACATATTTTTTGGTACATATTAAATAAGGAACTTTTTAAAGGTCCTTACTTGACACGAAAGTTTTGATGATATCTCCATCCAGTTCGTCGGTAAATTCCCCTAAGAAGTTACCCAAAGGAGGATCACTGCGACCATTGGTAGCGTAGATTATGGAGTCTGTGTCGTGATACAAGACGTCTCGACCCAGCTTCTCCATTTCACTATACAGCTTGAGGCGAGCCCAAGCTGTCGTAAACGTCGCTAGAAAAATGTTGGTCGAGGCATCGTGCGGCACAAACTCCTTGGCAGACTTCCAGTGTATTGCAGCCACCTCAGGCGTGGGAAGAAAGACATCCTTGATCTGGAAATAGAAGAGACATGAGTTAACAGTTCGAAATAGAACAGTCATGAGTGTAACATTTATTTATATGTTAGATAAGTGGAAAGTAAATATAACAAGATTAGCTACACATTATTTATTAAACTACAAGCTACTACTAATGTGTCTATACTACAGTTACAGTTATCATGCATTACAGTTAAAGTTATCATAAATACTAAATTATAATTACATATGTGACAATGAGTTAACAGTTTGAAACACATTAAGTTTATAGATGAATAAAATCGGTAAGGAAACTTACTTTTTTGGTAGGATCAGATATCATCTTATTAAAGTCTGGCACCGTGTGGACATAGGTAAGCTGTCCTTTGTTTATGTTCATACCCCATCTGAAAAACAAAATCCAACATAAATCACAACGAATTAAAAAAATAAAAATGTTTACAAAAAAAAATTAAGTAAAAAAAAATCATCTTACCTGCCCCAGAAACTGTTCAGGGCCAACTTGGCAACTTGTCGACGACCAGGGTTCTTGGAAATCTTTCCTGCGTCCAACTTGACGCCCTCTCTTTCTTCATACTGGCGAATATACTTTAATTTGTCTTCAGACGTCACACACTCCGAAGGCCAACCGCTACTTTCCTGTTTGATCTTCAGAAAGAGATCAATGTAGGAACGAAACAGGGAAGTAGACGATTCTTTGAAATGATACAGATTGTAAATCTAGGAAATAAAGCATAAATTTCAGTTATGACAAAAGATTTTAAATAAATTTGGGTTATGGAAAACAATTTAAATAATCTTTGAATACTTACATGTGTGACGCGATAACCTTTCTTTATCGCCAGCTTGACTTCCGATACCCATGTTCCGACAAGAGCTCTTTCATCGTCTGTGTGGGTACAGGAAGACTGAGACTGTAGAAGGGCGCAAGTCCAACAGAGGGGGAACATCTGTTTCTTTCGGCACCGGTGTGGAAGAACTGGAAGATATAGGTTCCGGGGAGGAATGACACTTCATTGAATGATGCCAAAGTAATTTTCTAGACCCCCGAAGCTTTCCGTGATTATTTCCGGATGTCCCACAGGGTAGACGCAATATTTGTTCACCTGTGAAATAAAACAAAAAGTCAGAAAAACACATCACAAAAACATACATAAAAATCAGAAAAACACATCATCCATGAAAAGGTTTTAAAATAATAAAAAAGTATGAACCCATGGATACAGGGATGTGAAATCCACATATTTAGCGTCTCCCTCGTGGAACAATTTGAGGGCATTGGTCCGTCCTCCGAAAAATGACTCGCGAGGATTGAGCCGGTCTCTCAGATGGTATTGATCCAGGAAAGCTTGGAGATCTGGATTTTCCTCTTTTTCACTCTGAAACTCATGCTCCCACATTTTTATGACGTGGAAACCCTGGGCTCGAAGTTTTCGTGTGGTGTCCTCTGTTTTCTCCCTCAAGTTTGCCATGGAAACCCCTTTTAGCGGATGAATGACATTACCATCATAGCACGAACCTACACCCGTGGAAGAAACAGCCCTAAAATAATACAACTATATTAATAGTGTTCAACATGTAAATTAAACATTAAAAGTGTAAAATCACTAAAAAGAATCATATAGAAAAAGAATGGTTATATTTTCTTACCTGAAACTGATAGAAGGTTTGAGTTGCTTGGCAGAAACCGTCTACCGAGATTCCGGCGATTCTGTGCTCTCCGGAACCCTTCAACACATGTTGAATGGCAATGCTTTCCGAAGCAGCAACAAAGTCTAACCACCGGATCGAATCAGGGCTGTAATTGGTGGAGTTGACGTATCCATATGTGGGTACCATGTCAATCGTGTTGGGCTGAATGTGGCCACTCCGATATGTTGCCATACAGGTTGACGCAATGGTCACGTATCTAAAAAGAAAAAAGAACATTTTCATGAGTCACTAAACATGGTTATTCGATAAGAATATAACTGTAAACATTATGGTTATTGTATAAAAGAATTAAGAAAATGACTTACTGGAATGGATCCACACTTGCCACATCCAAAAATTGAGCTCGGAATTCTAGGCAACAACGACGAAGAATATCCACGTCCGATCTAACAAAAAAAAAGAAAATGTTAAATATACGAAACATAAAATATAAGAATGAAACAAGAAAAAGAAAAAAATATACCGGCAATAGGCCAGCATCTCGTCTTAGAAGTTAAACACATCCTCCTTGTGTTCTTCGTGCCAAGACATGAAAGCTTGTCGAGCTGCAGTAGGCATAGTATCCGGGCTGTAACAGCGGGTCTCCGGCAGCGGTCCGACATACGTTTGGTTTTCCCACGAGTTAAAGAGATGTGGGAAGTATCCCTTCTTCAGCTCGCTGAGGCCGAAGCATCTCCGCAGCTTGGCCAACGCCATCGGTAAAAAATTTAACGAGTCTATGACCCGTATATTAAGACTAGGGTGTCTTACACTCATGATCATAGACCCGTTAGGGATCACTTCTGGGGCTGTGCCTTGCTCCAGGAGCCAGGCCATCTCGAACTGTCCGTCGAACCTGTAAGTAAAGAACAATAAGATGAATAATATTTAAAAAAATAGTATTAGTTAAATAAACCATGCAAACTATGGTATTTTAACTTATCCTTTCATGTTATGGGCACGGCGGTGTAGCCCTTGTGCTGTGTGGTGAACAATCAGGCGCAGAAGTTTTGGCGTGCTTCGTAACCCGGAAACACTTTCTCTGTGCCATCGGCATACTGAGCCACCGCGAAATTTACGAGGTGTTCCCATGAAGACTGATCCGTTTCAAAGTCAAAAAAGATTATCTTATTCTCGAATTTCTTCAGGGCAACACGTCGGAAATAGCAACGGTGCTCAGCAGCCACGACAAACTGGTCGCAAGAACGACACTTGGTAGTACCACACTTATGGAGCTCTTTAGGGCACTTACGGAGTTCAATCACCTGGCAGCATTACCTGCACTGGTATACCTGTAACGAAATTTAAAAATATGTAAGCATACGATATGTAAACATTAAAAATTATTTAAACATTATTTAAAAAAGAAAATTTTCACATATATATGGCTTTGTAACAGAACTATTTAACCGTAACCGAATTATATTGAACGCCACCAAGCGGCGAAGACGAACAGTCTAAGTCAGTCGACCTCCAGCCGCGATGACGTTAGGTTGTCATATAGTAGATGTCTGTAATTCTAATGTTTAATGTTCCGTTATATGTTTAATATTTATGTATATTTCCTTGTACCCGTTCCTGTGTGCTCTATTAATAAATACTTTTAAAGCTAGCCGGCGTTCGTGTTTATTGAGGAACGGCTACAACTGGCGCCCAACGAAATTTGATCCCAAAATGGCGCATTAGTACGTTGAGAATTTCGGTTTGGCTTTCACAAGCCTTTACTCCCGAATTTAACTTTCGGTTGCTGGAGATCGGCTCATTTTCTTTTCAGGTGGCGACTGCTAGTCAATTGCTGGTTTACAACACTAAATGTTCATATAAAGTATCGTGGCGTGCTGCTCGCACATGGACTGCAGAGTCAACAACTTTCAGTGGAATAAAAGATAAGTGTCTTTTAAATTAATGTTTAGTTAAAATTCTTTTAACTCTATTATTTGTTACAAGCTGCTTCTTAAAGCAAATGTAAATTCCTTACTGGAATCTGATTTATTGATACTACGTAAAAGCATAAAACGAAAGCAAACGGCTTTCTTTAACCAGACGGTTATTTTTGAACTGTTGTTAATTTGTTATTTTAAAATGTTAATATGCATATTAAGTTAACTTGTGGATACGGTTATCAAACTAAATGTATGTTTAAATGATAAAAGTTTCGAGTATATTCAAGGACTTTTGTTCATTAGAATTTAGTAGTTTCGATTTAACTTACAGCAGCAGATGTTTTTTCTTCCCCCTCACGGAATGTCAAGCTAGATGAGTTATGCTGTGTTTATGCCCAGTCTTTTGATTATATTTTATTTCGTTTCCTGCGAGTACTGTTACTATTCAGTGAATCTTTATTCTACGTAAAATAAAATATTGTACTTGTTGATTTCCTTTCGACGAACTTTTGAACTTATACTGTACTTTAAGAAAATATTGCTTTCCGTTAATGAATGTTTTGAAATATATATCTTGAAATGAAAGAAAATTATTATGAATAAAATAGAATGACTTTTTAAATAAGGTAAAAGAATTAATGTTGTTTATGGCATAATGGTTTGTTAGGATTAAAACTTCAATTCAGTTCAAAGAATTCAGTTTGAATAAAAGTTTATGATAAGACATTTATTTATGTTTTGCTAAGTAGTATACAAATATTTGAGCAAATTATTATATGTCATTTTCTGGATACAAATTGAATTTATAGGGGTATTTCATGATATTTTTGAAATTTAGATGTGATAACTTTGCCAGTAACATTGTTTGCGTTTGTAAATGTTGTTTAATGGTGGTATATAAATGTATGTATAACATTGCTTACATGCTGTTGAATAGTGATATATACATTTTAAAGGTAAACCGTTTATTTATTAATTTGAAAATAGTGTAAGTATAAAAACTGTGTTGTGAATAACATCGAAATAACAACAAATTCAACTTCATCTTTTCCCCTCCCCCCTGACCTCTCATATAATTATGGCTTATCTTGCCAAAGCGCGAAAAGAGGATTTAAAAACTCTCGCCACAGAGCTGGGTTTCACAGTAAACGATACTATGCGAGTGATAGACCTTAAAGATCTTATCGTCAAATCTGACACTTATGATGAAGCATTTACCAAGAATCTTCTAGAAACTTTAATCGAAACTAGACAACAAAAAGAACGTGAAA
>KK120826.1:622631-652754 GCA_000611955.2 Stegodyphus mimosarum
GACACTGGTGCTAGTCACTCAATCGCAAGTGAATCCCTCTATCATATTCTGAAGCAACAGAATGCAGTATTTGAAAAGACAACACTACAGGTGTCTTTCGCTGATGGTTTGGTATCTGAAAAAGAGGTACTTCGCACTGAACAAATTATTCTTCTTGAAGGCAGAGAGTTTAAAACTGCGCTCCTTGTGTTGCCTAATGCTAAAAATAACTCCACTCTGTTAGGAATTGACTTTCTTCAAAAAGCTAAAATTATTTTAAATCTTGCAGAAAATCGGTGGAACTTTTCTGACGAACCTCGAACAAAATATAGTTTCGTGAAACCTCATCAATCCCAAACACTGGAAGAAACTCCGGTTGTTGTAAACAATTGCCAACTACGGGAAAATGAAGGACAACAATTAACCACATCCCAACGGCTTGCAACGGATGCATTGCTTAACAAATATCACACTGTCTTCAAAGTAGGGGGAGAGGCCACTCCATTCATTGAACATCATATTAACACAAGAAACAGCCCCCCTGTGTCAGTCCCTCCATATCGGATGAGCCCAAGTAAGAAAGAACTATTGAAAAAAGAACTTGATTCCCTTCTAAAACAAGGTATCATAAAAGAATGTGAAAGCCCCTATGCCTCTCCTGTGGTTTTGATTCCCAAACCGGATGGAAAAGTCCGGCTATGCATTGACTATCGTAACTTAAATGCTCAAACTGTTCCAGACACTTATCCTTTGCCACGCATTGATGATTTGTTGAATAAAGCAAAACCCACACCTTATATGTCTACTATTGACTTAAAGTCAGGTTATCATCAGGTGAAAGTAGCTGAAGAAGATCAAAACAAAACTGCTTTTGTTTGCCCTTTTGGTACCTATAAATTTACCCGAATGCCTTTCGGATTGAGAAATGCTCCTGCCACCTTTTCTAGATTGATAGATAAGTTCCGTTCTGGACTGAATAATGTGTTTGCGTTGTCATATTTAGATGATATCATCGTGCTGTCCCCTACCTTCCAAACAGATCTTGCTGACTTAGAACAAGTTTTCCAACGTCTATCGTTATTCAAGCTCAATGCCAACCGAGAAAAGTGCCACTTCTGTTGTGAAAAAGTGAAATATTTAGGCCATTACATTACCAAGGATGGTATAACTGTTGATCCACAGAAGACTGCTGCCATTGCAGAGATGCCATCGCCAAAAACTGTTAAACAAGTACAATCTTTCGTACAAACCTGTTCCTGGTATCGTCGATATATTCCAAACTTTTCTCAGATAGCCAAACCTTTAACGGATTTAACGAAGAAGGAAGCTGTATGGAAGTGGGAAGTACAACAAGAAAATGCTTTCCAAGACCTGAAATCAAAATTAATTAGCCCTCCGATTCTTAAACAAGCTGATGGAACGAAGCCTTTTATCATTCGAACAGATGCTAGCAATGTAGCCATTGGAGCAGTATTGCTGCAAGGAGAGAAAAATGAGGAACACCCAATAGAATATGCCAGCCGCTTACTTTCCTCATCAGAGCGAAACTACTCCACCATAGAAAAAGAAGCCTTAGCAGTAGTATGGGCACTCAACAAATTTAGAGGATATGTCGAAAGCCAGTCTGTCACAATCACCTCTGACCACCAACCATTGAAGTGGCTGATGTCTTTAAAGACACCAACTGGTAGGCTCGCAAGATGGGCCTTACAAATTCAATCCTACAATCTGACTATCAATTACATTCCTGGACGATTGAACTTTATTGCTGATCTATTATCTCGCCCTATTTGTGAACACTCAAGTACGGATTCTTGTCAAGTCTGTGCTGTCTCTGTCGAAATCCCTACTATCAGTCCTGCAGAATTACGCCAATCACAGTTAGAGGATGATGATCTTCGGAAGATCATTGAAGCTTTTGAAAGTCCTGAGAAAGAAGTAGACTGTGCAACTTGGACTGGAAGAGGATACATTATGAACAGAGGAGTGTTGTATCGATATTCTCCTGATTCGGAAGAAGAAGAAGCTCAACTAGTTATACCTCAACAAAGAAAAGCAGAAATCTTGAAAGAATATCATGATTCGCCAACGGCCGGTCACTATGGGGCTGAAGGGACATTTTATCGCATAGCAAAAAGATACTACTGGGTTGGAATGAGAAAAGATATAGCAGACTATGTCAAAAGCTGTCTTGAATGCTGCCGTTATAAAGCCTCTAATCAAAAGCCTTCTGGCTTACTTCAAACTCCTGTCTATGCTCAACGCTTTGAGACCTTGTCAATCGATCTTTTTGGTCCTCTTCCTGAAACACCATCGGGTGAAAAATGGATTTTTATTGTGCAGGACTGTGCCACGAAGTGGACAGAACTATTTGCTTTAAAGGAAGCAACGGCCAGAGAATGTGCCACTACTCTTTTGGAAGAAGTTGCCCTTCGATTTGGGTTACCCAGAAAAATAGTAAGTGATAATGGTGCACAATTTACTAGTGCTGTTATGCAACAACTATGCTATATCTTGAACATTGATCAGAGTCTTACTCCTGTCTATCACCCACAGTCTAACCCAGTTGAAAGAAAGAATAGAGATCTGAAACCTCGTTTAGCAATACTTGTTGGTAATGACCATCAGTCATGGAAGGATAAACTGCCATTAATAAGGTTTGCTTTGAATACAGCCAGGTGTGATTCAACTGGACATTCTGCTGCATTTCTTCAATTTGCACGTGAGTTACGAACCTTAGATGATGTAAAACACGATATAAAAGCCGTAATTGAGAACGACAATTTTATTCCCGAAATAACTCCATATTTGAAACGTTTTGCAAGAAATGTACAACAAGTACGAGAAAGGGTCGAATTGCATCAAGATAAGCAGAAAAGATATGCTGATAAGAAACGAAAAGAAACTCCGAAATTTGCTCCTGGAGATAAAGTTTGGGTTACTCTCCACCCAGTCAGCAAAGGTCCACTAAAGAAAACTGCTAAATTCATGCCTAAACGAGATGGTCCCTATGTAATAGTGACTACAAGATCTCCAACTACTTATGATATTGCCGATCTTAACGAACCAGACAAAATTCTTGGCAAATATCATGTTTCAGCCTTGAAACCGTATCAAGATCGAAGTAAGTTTCAGACTTCAGCTCGTGTAACTCCGGTGGTTCCTTTAAAGAAAAGGGGACGCCCAAAACGTGTTCTACCAACCGAATCTGTGTCTGTTTCAAAAGATGCTCTTGAAACTAAAGCTACTCCTCATCACACCCGAGGCCGTCCATCTTGTTCTCCACCCGCTGCACAACGTAGACAAAGTTCAGTTCCTGACTTCTTGCCGAGACGTCTACGAAGTCAGAGGGGGAGGATGTAACAGAACTATTTAACCGTAACCGAATTATATTGAACGCCACCAAGCGACGAAGACGAACAGTCTAAGTCAGTCGACCTCCAGCCGCGATGACGTTAGGTTGTCATATAGTAGATGTCTGTAATTCTAATGTTTAATGTTCCGTTATATGTTTAATATTTATGTATATTTCCTTGTACCCGTTCCTGTGTGCTCTATTAATAAATACTTTTAAAGCTAGCCGGCGTTCGTGTTTATTGAGGAACGGCTACAGCTTTAGATAAAAAAAATACTTACCCTATCGCAAAGGGAAAATTCTTGTTTTCCAGTGAGGGCTTTATGTGCTCTATCACAGGCATCGGAGCGGCAGAGACGGTCACAATCCTGGCATCGTTGGGTCACGATTGGAAAGCAGTCGGTCCTCAAACATATGAGACAGACATTGGCGCATCGATGGCTTTCTAGGTGTTCAAAGGTTTTTTCGAAGGTCGTGCAGTAGTGATTACTGTCGAAAAAAACCTTTGATGGACTTGATGGCATCATAATATCCATCATGAAGCCACAAATTGATTCTTTGTGCCCTCTCTTTTCCTTTATAGACCACCTAAAACAGAGTAAGACAAGATTTCTCTTAAAATTCCAAAATTAAACCCTTTAGAAATCAGTTTTTAACATTTAATTACATACATAAAGCGATCTAAAAATTCCCTGTGCATTTCATATTGAAGCAAATTGCGTGCGCAAAGTAATCTAAATTTAAAAATTTTTACAAATTATATTTTTAACATCCAAGCGATTTGCATGCATTTTTATGCGTACATACATAAAGTATAATTAATATTAAAAGTTAATGCAATCTAAAAAATCCATCATGCATTTTTACAAGTTATATTTTTAACACCTCAACAAGTTGTATTCATTTTATGCCAACATAATTTATGAAATTAATTTATTAAGATTTCACCATGCTTTTCAATTTTTCCAAGTTATATTTTTTAACATCTAAATGAAATGTTACATATATAAATTATAAAGTTAATCTAAAAATCACCATGCGCTCAATCTAATCAATTAAGTCATATTTTTAACATCGAAGCGAACCGCATACATAATTCATAAAAAAATCTCTGTACATTTATAGCATCGAAACGAATTACATGCATAAAAGTTAAAGCTAATATAAAAATTTAAAAGTAATCTAAAAAAAAAAATTCTCCGTGCTTAATTTTTTTTTCACGTTACATTTTTAACGTATGAATAAAGTACATGCATGCATGCATTTTATGCTTACATGCGTAAAATATAAAGCTGATCTAAAAATTGAGCAAGCACTTAATTATTAAAAGTTATATTTTTAACATCGAAGCGAGCTGCATACATCCAAGCACTTTACGCGTGTTGCATACAGTTAATATAAAAATTTAAAGTAATCTAAAAAATAAAAACTAATTCAATATTTCCAAGTTATGTTTTAACATCTAAATAAATTTCATACATAAAAAAATAGTCTAAAGATGTAACATAATCTAGAAAAATCACCACATGTTCAATATTTTCCAAGTTATATTTTTTAACATCTAAACGAGAAACTTTTCTCTAAAAAATATATTCCAAAATTGAACAATTTAGAAATCGATTTTTACCCATTATATTCTTAGCATCGAAACGATTTGCGTAAAAGTTAATTTAAACATTCAGCATGCATTTTCATAAGACATATTTTTAACATGGAAACGAAATGCATATAGACATAAAGTTAATTGAAACATTCACCATGCATTTTGACAAGATATATTTTTAACATGGAAGCAAAAAGATCCTAAACTATAATGGTACTCGTTTAATTTTTCAGTCCGTTGAAAACTATTTTTAAAATTATTCATGTACAAAATAAATTTTACCATAAACATAGTACAAAATAGAAAAGAACTACAATCAAATAGCAATTTTAAATAAATAGGCAAAAAAAAATTCCATTTAGTTAAGCATGAAGCTATTATTTAAAAGCAGAAATATCTTGAGATTAAAAATAATGACTTACTCGTTCAAGTTTTCAGAAGAGAATATGGCAATTTGAATATCCAGGTGATCTTCAAACGTGGCAATTTCTGCAAACGTGCAAGGGCCTAAGGGAACATTTGCGGCCGTATGGAGCTCTTTTGCACGATTCACGAGGGCTGGTCGACAACGATTTTTCATGGCATTGATGGCAGTGGTGTCCTTTTTCAAATGCGCTAAGGCATAAACGATCGCCTTAGCACAACGCAGTCCTTCATCATCGTAGGGTATGGGCAAAAGAGATTGTTTTCTTAATCTGTCCATGGAGATGTTGATCCCTTTCCTGTTTCCACCAGCACCCACATGGCGTTTGATGGTGTGCAAATCCAGTATCCAGTTCGGTTTTATCTTTAGACTGCAGCACTTTCATAACGGCAGCCAAAATGTTTTCGACTATTAAGGTCGAAACTTCCATGAGGGATGTACTGATGGGCTTGTCCAAGCCTTCTGCTTGAATGCAGAATCTTATGAGGTCCGATGGGCCCAGATTAGCTGTTGTTCGGTTAATGAGCTGCTCGAATAGTGCCCGGACGGTAAGCGATAAGCGACGGAGGACGTGGGCACTGTCCCTTTACCATAACGGTTAATCAGTACAACACCACGTCCACCTTTATCCAAAGCAGGCTAGTAGAGGGAGGCGTCATACAGGCGCCTCGCACAAGATGCTCAGAACCAGCACCTAGTCCATCCAGAGAGCATTCGCGCTGACCAAAGTGCCCCCCGGGAAATCATCTTCTCCAACTGCCCGGGCCCATCAGGAATTCTTACCATGGGCACGCCTTGTATGTCTTGAAGTAGCCGTTCGACGACCACACTAGCTCGGAAGGTAATCTCCTCGGCTTGGTATTTGTTATTACTTCGACGAGCCTTCTCCATAAGAACAATCGCCTCATCGATCTGAAAAAAAAATAAATAAAAATAAGTTTTCTATAAGAATCAAACATTTAAAAAAAAGACATTCATGTAAAAATTGTAAAAGACACACCGATTGTTCATCGGAAGCAGCGATGAAGACAGGGCCACGAGCTGACAAGGAAGACGTCTAAAAATAAATAAATACATTCATTTTTAGTACCAAAAAAAATGTTCTAACAGAATCTAAAAATAACTCAATACTTAAATATTTACCTCAAATCCGGAACCTATTTGATAATACAAGGGCAAAATCAGGGGATTTTCCATAAAGATTTGATCAACTTCATCGATTAACTATCAAAATAAAAGTGAATACATTTAAAATACATTCAAATAGAAATAAAATACATCACGAAAATACGTGTAAAAACTTACATCGTCATCCGAATCACGAAAAGGACAATCGGGATCCTCAAATAGAACCTAGTAATTAAAAAATCTAAATAAATAACACATTAAAAAAAATTCGTGTTTAAAATGATAATATAAAAACAAATAGAAGCAAAATATACTTACATTGGTTGCAAATGCAGTTCGCTTGGCAGACATTGTGTAGAAAAAAAAAGAAATGACGCAAAAGAAAATAACCAAAAGGCAAGAGAATGTTCACTCAGCAAAAACCACAGTAGAAATGATTGCAATCGGTATCGGTATCGCTAATTGGATACAACGGCATTTAGCAGGCTAACCTGCTTTTACCGCATAACGTTGGATTTAAGTGCCCTATGGCTCTGGAGTAAAAAATCACAGCGCTAAGCGCTTCGCCATTAAGGCGAACTCAGTCAGGTACTTCACGTACATATCAGTGATGAGAGTCTGGAAAGTCGTCGATCTGGTAAAGAAACACATGCTTTGCAAAAAGTTCAAGTTCTGAATATGGAGGCAAAGTCCATGCGTAAGTATTAAATAGTAAAATGAAGAATAAGTATAATATGTTGACTATGAAGCACAAATTACACATACACTGAATCTTGATTATATGATTGAATAAATAGTTGAACACACTGAGAACACTTTGCCACAGTAACACAAAGTCCATCTTTGTCAAAATAAGTTACTCAAAGTTCATATTTACAATATTTACAAAACAATCACTGAAATTATCACCATTTGCTATTATGGAAGATTGAGCGTGGCCTTTTTGCTGCAATTTCTAATCTAGGATCATAGTTGATGAGATCTTTAATATGTTGACATTTAGAATTTTCAATTCTTGTATAGAAATTGTGGCTGGTAGAAAGAATTTGGTCAGCTATTGGTTTTACTTTGAGCTCTTGGTAGATTTGCAAATTTCTTATGAACCAACGTGCATTGATTATTTCTCTAAGTATCTTATTTTGAAAAATTTGTAACTTTTTTCTGTGTGTCTTGCAAACAGTTGCCCAAATGGGTATTGCATAAAGCAAAATTGGCCGAATTAGTGAAATATAAATTCTTTTCTTCAGTGCAATTTTAGCAGCTATGGCTTTTCTTAGAGCATTTTCTGTTTGTTCCTTGAATAGAAGTTGGGAGTCCAGATGA
The DNA here is from genome assembly GCA_000611955.2 of Stegodyphus mimosarum. Taxonomy (NCBI): domain Eukaryota; kingdom Metazoa; phylum Arthropoda; class Arachnida; order Araneae; family Eresidae; genus Stegodyphus; species Stegodyphus mimosarum. The sequence goes on from KK120826.1 coordinate 630,444, forward strand.
ATTCCAAGATATTGATTGCAATCGTCAGAGCGAGCGAATATAAAGACGCTGTACAAGAAAGAAATACTCTAATTGGCTAAAAGGAGAGAGATATTGTTAGCGAAATGCTGATTGGTTGTTAAGATTGTATACGCTCGTCACGGCGGATGTAGAAAGCGTGAAGCGGTTTCAACACGCAGAAGCTTGAATCGAGATAACGTTCCTTACAAATTACACAACCTGGGTCTACCAGGCTACATCACAAACACAATTAAATCCTATCTAACAGGTAGACACTTTGTTGTTCACGTTGAAGGCTCACTTTCCACAAGCCGGCCTATACTGGCAGAACGCAAGAGTTGGATCCTCGTCCTGGGGCTGCCTTTCGAGGTGAACTATCCAAGCTCCTGAGACCTCCTCGCCGACGACGCAGACCCCACAGTCCCGGCCCGGCCCTATGAAAGGCAGTGGGACACATGGTCCCCGTATCGAAACTATGAGAGCCAAATCCCCGACGACTTGGTCGGTGATCTCCGATCTAGCTCCACACATAGCCAAAGGAACGGACACGACAGTACCAGTATGGTCCCTGCCAAGCCTGAACCAACCTGAGAATAAACTCGGGCTCTAGTCCTGTGAAGCCAACTTATATGCCCCTGTGGTTGAGACTGCCTAAGTACAGATCCTAGCCAGTACTTCCCAGGAATTCTCCTGAGTCAACCCCCGGGGGGCGTACCACAGGGGTCGCTTTTGGGCAACACCCTATTCAACATCTACGTAAATGACATACATACTACACCCAACACTACACTCGCAATGTATGCTGACGACACTGCGATCCTTACACAAAATGCATTTGCTGGTCTAGTTCTACAACAGTTACAAGAACACATACAAGCACTAGAGGCTTGGCTAGTCAGGTGGAAAATAAAGGTTAATGTAGATAAAACCTGTGCTATACTCTTCACGCGGAAGAGAAAAACTCCTGTTTGCCTGCATATGTATGGAGAAAACATTCCCTGGGTCAAGCAGGTCCCTTATCTTGGGGTGATCCTCAATAAATCTCTCACATGGGATCCACACATTACACATATTCTTAGTAAGTTTCGAGCGCGTAAAGCATCACTATTCCCCTTAATCGCTCGAAACAGCGTTCTTTCTATCGACAACAAGTTGCTTATTTATAAATCCATGTCGCGTCCCATCATCAGTTATGCCTGCCCAGTTTGGGCGTATTCCTCTTCGCAAAAAGTTACAAGTTGCCCAAAATGTGGTACTTCGACAAATATGCAATGCCCCTTGGTATGTTCGTAATAAACAGCTCCACAAAGGGCTTATCATTGAAGAGCTCAAGGTGTTCTACAGCCGCCTTGCGCGGAAATTCTATGATAAACAGGAGTTCGTTGATAATCATGTAATTGTTAATTATAATTATGACGTCAATGATCCAATGTATATAAAGCGCCTTCGGGCTATTACGAGTAATAATTTAGATTGATATTTATATTTTACATAGTGTAGATGTATATGTTATTCTTGTATTATTGTATTTTGTGTATATACATTGCATGCATTATTTCATCTGGCGGCACCAAAAGTTTCGCATATACCTATGTTCGCTCGCCATGCCTGTGCTTTCTTTACAAATCTATGCCACTCGACGGGCTATGTGCCTGACCTGCTTTTCTATACAGCCACTAAGTTTAGTTATGATATATTTTTCTGGAATTACTTTAATGTACATGTTAATCAACAATTAAGTATTTCCCTCAATTTATGATTTTCACTTGTACATTTTGTTAAAATTTTTATAATTCGAAACTATACCTAATTGCTCGATGTGGGGTAGGGTTTGATTACCCAGGCACCCTGGTGTTAGGCACCGCAGTTACATAGAAGATAACGTTCCCCAACCGAGGCCTACGTGATATACGTGATATATCACGTAGGCCTCGTTCCCCAACTTTGTGACGTCATGGTTGTTTTCGCTCCAAACGGAAAAATAACAGGTTTGAAGCATGAAAAGGTAGTTGAGGGGTAAAGCGCCTGACTCCCATCCCAGAGACAGCCTGTTCGAATCCCATCCGTGATGGTTATTTTTAAAATTCAGGGAAAATGATATTAAATCAATTAAAACTAATAATTAATAGTATCGGATTAAATAATTAAAAAGGATAATTAAAAGGATTAAATTATTAAAACCAGTGATTAATAATTAAAAATAGTGATTAAATACTTAAAATAATAAAGGAAAATAATTAAATACGAGTATAATGATTAATAATAATTAAAAAGATTAAATAATAAAAAATAATCCCGCATTAAATAACTAAAAATAATAAAACTGATATCATTCCAAACACGTGGCTTAAGCGATTGTTGCCTCAAACATAAAAAATAGTGTCGTTGCCACAGAAAGTAAAAACTTTGAAAAAATCGTTGCCACAGAATAAAAACGAAACTCAACACGTTTACGTCATCCCATCCCTCTATGTCACTTCCGGATGTCACGTGATCCAAGATGGCGGAGGCGACGCCCCTTTACTGTGACGTCACTTCCGTCACCCGGTTACCTGCGGTTACTACTGACGTATTATAATTTTCAGCAGTTTGCGCACTACAAACGTAGTAAAAAAGGCCAGTCTTAGTGCTAGTCATCTGTGTAAAATATTAAAAGTTAGCTCTTATTTAAATTTTAGTTAGTTAGTAGTCTTATTGTTGCGTTATACGGGTTCGTGGATTTGAGAGTATCCGATGAAAACACGATGCAGAACAATAAAAAGCACAATTTATTTACAAGAATCACTATTTACAGCACAGTTCCAAAATTGCCTTTAAAAGCGTCGAAAATCTACAATAAATACGCTGAAACAATCAGCAACACAGCTTCAGGCTGTAACTATAAAGGTAGCTTCACGGCAACACTAAACTTATAATAAAACACCGTGGAACAATCACCAATACACTGTCAAGCTATACTGTAAAGATAGCTTCACGGCAAAGCACTATCTCGATTGCTTTCCGTTCACAAGACTCTCGCGTAGCTTAGCACTCACAGTAAGCAGCGATTCTCACAACTCTCACACTACTTCACAACAATACTTCACAATCTCGCAACTCAGAAACGCAAGGGTTTATATAGCTTTTCTTTATGTTCCACACGTTTCGAGAAATATCTCGACAGGAAGTTATTCTAGAAGCTTCCCGATTGGACCATGGGATATCGCCTATTTGGTCGCCAAATGGGCGATAAAGTCGCCAATCTGGCAACCCTACCATACATTATTTTATGGCAACCCTAGTGCTATGCCGGAAAGCTTACATACAGGCGCAACCGCCGAATTTTTCGCAACATTATATTCTTTTACGTTCAAACCACAAGCGGTTGGTTTTTCCATCCCGAAGTTCGGGAACATCTGTAAAATCGATAAGCAAATAAAGGGTAATTTTAACCCTCCTTATTTTTGTCGTATCTTCTACACGCACGAACATAGCTTTTAGTAAGCTCCCTGTTCCTACTCAGGACTACAGTTATGCTTGGAAAATCAATAAGAAGTAACACAAGGCCTGATAAGTTCACCTTTCCTTTTCTCCTCATACTTGCAGCTACGAATGAATCGACAAATCCAAGCCATCATTCTAATAGTCCGGTGGTAAGTTGAGAACCGAAGAGTATTTATTCGACCAACGGAATTTGTGTTAATCAAAAATGATACGATTTTCTTTTTCTTCTCCTTATCTACTTCTTCGTTTACAATGAAGTCGTTGCTTGGCCAGTTTTCTCGCGGTGAATATAACTATTCCGCTTCCTCCCACCAAAGGGAGGCGACTAAATAGCGGTCAGAACTGACACTACTGGGCATATCAGCAGAGTTCATTGTTCCTTGGATGTGCCTACAATCCCTTCGAGTAAGTTGTATTTCATAACTCTGCTGTGAATAAACACATCCCATGGTATATTTCTTTGCATCCAGGCCAGTACACTTGAAGAATCAGTCCAAAAACAAACGTCTTGTACTTTAACCTCTTTTAAACTTGACGAAGCTAGATGAGTACAAATACACTGCTGGCCACCGTAAATGCAACACCCTGAAGAAAGCATGCAAATAACATGAAATTTACAGCATGCATTAGCGGTGGTGAGATATGCAAATGGTTAGAATTTCAGCGCAAACGCACATCACGCGCACCTGTGGCGCCACTTCAAAGCGCTATTTATGGCTTAGAGTTTTCGACGGTTTCAAGTTCTGCAATTGTGTTTTTCTTGTGGTTTTTTTAAAAAGCGATCGATTATGTTTCGTAGTAAACAGCGATCATCGTTTGATCAAGTATCCGAGTTCGACAAAGGAAGGATAGTGGCCTACCGAGAGTGTGGATTATTTTTCAGGGAAATCGGTAGTCGTGTTGGACGAAACCAAACAACTGTAATGCGGATATGTGATCGTTGGATGCAGAAGGGTACTACGGACCAACGTGTTCGATCGCATCCACCTCAGTGCACCACTTTACGTGATGACAGAACACTGTGCGCATGGCAGTGACGGATTGCTCAATCACATCACGAACCATAGTACAGCACATTTAGTCTGTAATGCAACATCCAGTGTCTGCGCGTACCATTCGACGGCGTTTACAGCAGTGCGGTCTGTCCGCAAGACGTCCATTGCTTTGTCTACCCTTGACGCAGAACCACAGACGACTCCGCCGCCAATGGTGCGATAAAAGAAGGATGTGGACGACAGAATGGAATGAAATTGTCTTTACTGACAAGTCACGCTTCTGTCTTCACACCACAATGGTCGGATTCGAGTCTTGAGACACCGTGGAGAGAGGATGCTGAACAGCTGTGTTAAAACTTACATCTAAAATTCGCTTTCGCTTTAGAATTCTAATTCAACATTCGAGCAAATAAAATAATCAAAGCTTCTTACCTGTCAGACGAGATCAATTCAATACAATATTACATCCAATTTTATTGATGACACAAACAATACACGACGAAAAGAAAACACTTATAATTAGAGTTACATATAGAGTTCGCACTTAACATTTCACAGTTCATCATTCTTCGCAATCTCAATCGCAATTAAATTTAACTCAAAAGGAAGTCAGACGCACAGCGCCATCTGGCTCCTGTAATTATAGTTTCTACACACAGCCCCCCGAATGACCAGGGGTTCATTCAAAATTCACACTAATACAATTTTAAACAATGGAACTTCTTACAATGTTCAATTCAAACTATTAAAACATATAAAAGAAATTACACGTATTAACTAAATAAACAAAATCATTCACATTTAAACAATTTACAGAGTTACCTGTAACGAGGAATAACAAGCTGCGTTATGCACCGCCACTCTGGTCCTGCACCGGGTATTATGGTATTGGGCGGTATTGGATATCACTCTCGCACTCCTCTAGTACGCACTGCCGTTACTTTAAACAGCCAGCGCTATGTCTGCGTGGTGTTGGAGCCAGTTGTCCTTCCTCACCTTCAGGACTTCCCCACAGCCATATTTCAACAGGATAATGCGCGACAACAAGTGGCACGCATTGTCCAAGGGTTCTTCGTCAATCGCCGGATTGAATTGCTTCTCTGGCAGGCTCGCTCTCCGGATCTTTCGCCGATAGAAAACATGGGGTCCATGGTTCCTGAACGAATGACCCAGATTGCATCCCAAGCTGCCACATCAGATCAACTTTGGCAACGTGTGGAAGCTGCTTGGTCTGCTGTACCCCAAGAACACATCCAAAGTCTCTTTGAATCAATGCCGAGGCGTATGGCAGCGGTGATCTCCAACAATGGCGGCTACTCTGGCTACTGATTCTAGAAGGAACCACACTTCACAGAAGTCTATAAATTTAATCATTTGATACTTGGTCAACATGTTATCTATTAAATAAATTTTGTTGTGATATCTCTTGTCTTTCTTGGTGTTGCAATTTGGGTGGCCGGCAGTGCAGTAGAGTCCAGGAGTTCTAATTGGGCAATCGAAATCTCTTTCTTCCCAACGGGAGTAAATCTTGCCTTAGCTTACAACAAATTAACTTTTACAGAATGTCCGTTTTCAGCACGAATGAAAGCTGCAGTTGAATGTGCCAATTTACTTTGCGTCGCCAAAAAATGAAGTGATATTGTTTTAAACTTGCCAAGGTACTTTCAAATCATTCATCCACTTATAAAATTCTGACTTGGTTACAGAATCAACTTCTTGATCCTAAGACAATGTAGATTTCCACAGACTCTGAAGCGTAAGCTTAGGAAGCAAGGTAATAGGAGATAATATTCCCAAAGGATCAAATACTTTATGAGCAGTTGCTAAAATCGTCCTTTTATTTACGTTTTCGGGGAATTCATTAATAATATGTGTACTGCTATTACGTTTCCAACACATTAGTAGTGTTTAAGGAATTCTATGATGTATCAGTGTATTCTCGTTCAAGTAATTCGAATTTCCTTTCAGCTAAAATCTCTATAGCCGTCTGTAATTCTTGATAAAGTAATGTAATTCTTGATAATTTTTTATGCTCTTCATACAGTTATCGACATAAAAACTGTTCTTCAACTTTTCAACAATTTTTGCTGAATATTTTAATTTCTCATCCACGGCATCTTTCAAAATGGAATCCAAATGATATTGAATAGTAGAACCGAATATAAAAGGACTACTGGAGACGCCAAACACAACTCTAAAGTGTATATAATATTTAAGTTTATAAGGTATTTCTCCCGCCTTCTTTGCATGCCTTCGTGGTGTAGTGGTCTGCATGGTCGACGCGTAACCGAGAGGTCCGTGGTTCGATTCCCGGCGAAGGCGTTGCTCATTTTTCACGTTTCCTGCCTCAAAAAAACCTAATGTCTCTACACTGGCGCCCGAACTAAAAGGGTGGTGGATGATGATTCTCCACCACCGCGATTTGGCGATTGGGTCCCCAAAACCCCAGTCGCCCTTTAAAAGGGGGAGTATATAAGGTATTTCTCCTGCCTTCTTCGCATGCCTTCGTGGTGTAGTGGTCTGCATGCTCGACGCGTAACCGAGAGGTCCGTGGTTCAATTCCCGGCGAAGGCGTTGCTCATTTTTCACGTTACCTGCCTCAAAAAAACCTAATGTCTGTACAAGTTGACCATTGGCTTCATACCATAAGAATCTCAAAAAATCCTTTTCTTTATGATTAAGGCTGGTTTGCAAAAAAGCTTTTCGTATGTCGTATGTAACTTGTATTTTGTTCATCCAGAATCGATAAAGAGGTGAAGGAATGAGTTCAGTAAGATTCAACCCCTTTTCAAGGCTATCATTTAGACTGGGAGTTCCTTTTCGCTTTGCTGAAGCGTCAAATACTAGTCTAATCTTTGTTGTACTGATTTCTTTGACAACGTGACGATGAGGTAAGTCATGACAAGGTAACTCAATTTCAGTTTTTTCTACAGACTCTATTATTTCTTCTCGTTTCTACTCACAGAAAACTTTCCTATATTCTTCATAAAGATTTTCAGCTTTCACTCGTTTAACAGTCGAATCTAATCTTTTAATATACAAATTAAAATTTTCCTGCAAGGGCTGATGATCACTAAGCCACGGCAAGCATACTTGAAAATGATCTTCTTCATTTATTTTAAATGTAGATAAGAAATACTTCTTTGCTTCTTCTTGAAGTTCTAATTTATTTTTCTTTTCTAAAGAGCCTAAAATTCCCAGCGTGTCAATAGTCCACAGATCGGATCTCTTTATTGAACATTGAAGTGAAGAGAAAAGTTGAATTATATGAAATTTCTGATATTGAGTTTTTGTATATAACTGTCCATTCTAATTTGGTCTCAATAGCCGCAAGACCTGAGGCAAGCAGTCTAAAGCACCCAGTCATCAATTTTCCACAAATATGAGCTCCAGTTAATATTTCTATCCGTCCAACACTTTGATCATTCAGATAAATATTATTTTCCCTAAGTTCGTTTTTTAAGTCACGACGTCTTACTGGTGGTATAACTACCCCAAATTGCCTCTTATCCGAGAGCCTTCAAATTCCACAGATAATTAAAATTGCAGATCTGTTTTCGGTAAGAACACCGTAAAAACATTGTGGTCTATAATTTCAGTGGTTTTTCCTCCAAAAAAACGAGAGCTATAGTGCTTCTTTGAACCTGCCCGGAAATTACATTTCAGTAGCGTTATTCTTCAAAACATAGTCATGTCACGCTGACTCGATGACAGTTCTTGCTTGCCGTTTAAAAAGGAAGTATTGTAATCTCAAAAAATTTCGGGTATAATATATCAACGAAAATATTCACTTTGACCGCTATCGAATTAAATTTAGCGATGTTTTTGCGTGACATCTGTACGTAAGGACAGAATAAATGACTCTTTCTTCCCAAATGAATCATAAAGCCAATTTAAAATTGATTCAGAAGAGATTTCTCATGAGACTTTTTCGTGGCGTCTGAGCGTACGTACGTATGTATGTATGTATGTATGTATCTCGTATAACTCTAAAATGAGTAGCCTCAGAACGTTGAAATTTGTATATAGGACTGATATATAACATGTAGATTTGCACTTCCTGCTTTGGCTGTAATCGGCTGCACCAAAAGTATATATGTATATATATATATCCTCTTTGTTTCTCGGTTCAGTGACTTTATTCTTATATGGTTGTAAATTGTGCATTTTTTGCTTTAAAAATGATTGAATTATGTTGTTCTTATCTTCCGCTTAAGTTTTTATGCCTTTAGTTTGTAAGGTTTTAGTTTAAACTAAGAAGGTTTTATTTTAATTTCCCTTTCCTATGAGTTCTTATTTCATTTTCCCGTTAGAATGAGCCCGCGTTTCAGCTTTATGCTAGTTTGAAGTGGAGCCAAGGTTTGGTATTTAAAAGGGTTAACGAGGAACTTCTCAATGTGAGAGAACTTTTTGTCTCAGATCACTGTTGCTCTGTTCGACGTTCCCCTGACTAGCTAGTATTTAAATTCTAAGCCTTAGCGCTGTTACGCTATTACTTATTGAAATAATCTAAGTGCATTAGTATTAGCTACATCTTGCTACGCACCATTGATCGTGTAGCATAGAGGCCAACCTCGTGTTTATAGCTCTGTGAGCAACAATTACTTAATTTCTACTTTAGTTTAAATTATTTGATTCTTCAGTTTAGGCACAAGTGCGGTCATTATTTTCTGTTATCCCTCCCGAGTTGGGAAGTGGCTGTAAATAGTGGTTTAATAAAAGAGGATTCTAAATCCTTTTTACTTGCAGTTATTCTACCACTTAACCACAGTTTTCTACCACAGAACATAGCTGCATTCAGCTCCCTGTTCAAGATCAGGACTTAAACTACTTCACGAATATGTTCGCCAAAAGTATGCACCGAACACTCAGTCCTGACACTGGCGCCCAAAGAAGAAAAATGAGAGTCCCGATTAACAGATCTAATTCTCTGCCACGCACGAAGAGTATCTAACGCACGAAGTTTCGATTCTAAATTATCATAAATTTTCTCAAACAAAATTTGATTCGAATTCTTTTGCAGCACTAAAGAGAGAAGATCCCTCATATAAACTTTGTAAGGTTTTAGTCAAACTAACAAAGTTTTATTTTAATTTAAATCTTTCTATCTCTTCTCAATTTCAACTTCCCGTTAGAATGTAAGGTTTCTCCTTCAATCTCTTGACCTTTTTCGTGAGCATAAACTGTGAAACCTTATGTGGAGGACAGTGAGCAGATCTAGGCTATGTCCTTTAGTGTTGCAGAAACTACAAAGTCAGAAGGAGGGTTTAAAAGTGACCCTTTAATTCAAATATTTACAACTCTTCAAATTGAGAGTAAGCCACTACTTGGGCTGAACTAAAATAATATTAAAATAAAGTGTGTTAACAAATTCAATTCCCTAACTTAATTCTACGTAGGACGGCGAGGGAAGCTTACTCTTAGTGAAATGCAACAATGCGAATTTCACTAGCAAACACTAGTAATTTCAAATGCCTATAAAGGCGAACTTTCAGTAGACAGAGGAAATCTTGGCGCGCACAGCCTTACGGCGATAAATCCAAGGCACTGTTTTTCCCCTCGTTAACTCCTGCCTTTTAACTGCTAACAGATATATGCGATTTGCATAAATATCTCACTCGCGCTAAATTCGGGCAGCAACTGAAACTTTGAGAATTCGATAGGAAAGTTCAAACTAAAAATAATTTGGTTAATTAAAATAATGAATGCTACAAAGTTGCTCCCAGAATTTAGTAGTCTGAAACTAAGTAGCCTAAAATCGGCTTTTAGTGAAGATGCTAAATTCTAAATCTAAATTTTCCTTCCTATTCGCCATCCTTTACAATTGTAAGTTTTAAATTTAGTTTAACTCTCTGTTTGTGTCTTAGATATTTTAACATAGAATATCTTTTTCCGTCTTCACATCAAAAAGATCCATCAGGAATTTGGCTGGATTCTATCTGGTTCCTTCCAATCTGGAAGGAAATAAATTTTAATTTCATGTTATAAGTACATTTCACCTGAAAAGTACAACATTCCCTTCCTCTGATGCTTTCCGTAATGACTTTTTATTCGCGCTTTAGGTATTCGCGTTTTTTATTTTCTATTAGCGCTTTTCGCCAAACGCATTCATTTTACACTCATTCATTTTTAAAACTTCCCCCTTGTTCTCTGGCCAAATGTGGTGTTTGTGAAAAACACGCAGTTTTACTTTGTCAAGTGTTCACAACTACCACCTGACTTCAATTCTATTGGGGTTAATTCTTCGACTTTCAAGACCTCAGACCTCCCCTAAAACAAATCTGAAATGCCCTGAGGTTCTAACATGAAATGAACTTTAAACTTTTGTGTGAAACCAGAGAACACTACGTACAACATTCAAACATTTCAATTGCATTTCATACATATAATTCATTCTTTCAATCTTCAATTCAAATTTTCTTTAAATGCTCATTGCGTTAAATAACACTTATATATTCACTTTCTAATTTAGCGCGCTTTACGCTTTTACATTACATTTTAATTTTAACTTGCGTATCCTTTACGCTTTTCCAAAATATTCGATATAAACAAAACCAGTGCTTAAGGCTTACAACAAATCATGCATTACATAGAAAACAGTTTTACATTAAATGCATTCATTATTTATACATAGAAAAATATAATACAACAGTTTTGCTATACAACTTACGTACTAGTTGCTTTTAATTAACACAATTCAATTTCCTATTTACAGAGAGTCTTTTGACTAAAATCGATGAATCCCATGTTCTGGATTACAAAGAACATTTCACGAAGTCTCACAGTTTTTCAACTGAACTCTCGAATTTCTTCCGCTGCATAATTAAGTTGTTCCTTCAAGCGTGTCCTTTACGCTTTCGGCAACCGGCTTTTGACTCGGGTAACTTCCCTTTTAAATCTGCAACTTGCACTTAAATCAGAAACATAACTGTGTGAATTTTAAAAGAAAATAAAGAATCTACTTATCTTTCTGCCAGTCTTTTAGGCGTTTTTTTGTCCATTCCTGAAAGGTTGGATATACTGTGGCTTGGGCTATTCTTTGCTTGTTACTCCTAGATTGAAACTCTGGGGCTGCCTTTCGTTTGGTCGATCTTCTTTCCTCCAGAAACACCTTGTTGGGACGAATGGTGGGTGGCGCTTTCCGTTTGTGCTGAAGTCTTTGCTCCCTCTCCAGACTGGCTCGTTCCTTCTCCTGCACTCGTAGGCTCCTTCGTTGTGGGTTGGCACCTTCGGCGGCTCGCTTCTCGCCGTTCTGTTCCCTCCGTAGTGGTGGAGCTTTCATAGTGTTTTCATTTGGACGTTCCTTCCTTAGACGCTTTGGTCGCTGAGACTGTTGCTTAGCGTTTGTCCTTTTTTCTTTTTGGGGTGGTCTTTTCTTTGGCTGCGGCTTCCTCTCTTCTGGTAACCTCCTTTTCAAACTGGGTTCTCTTGTTTTTGAGGGACCTGGTTGGGGCTCTTGAATCTTAGAAAAATTCTGTGAGGCTGGACCCTGCAACATGTCTTTCAAAATATTATTATTAGCTCTTCGATAATAATGTTTAATTTGATCGAAATTTGCCACAGTCTCTTCGCCCTTCTCATTCTTTAAATATGCACGGCATTCAACTATTCTTGTAATTTCAAAAGGACCATGCCATCTTGGGCAAAATTTTGCGACCTTATCTTTTGCTGCGCATGAAAGTGCGTGGGCTTGTTTCAACACCTCCTCCCCCACTTTATATTCTACGGTTCTTCTTTTTGAATCGTAGTAAATCTTTTGTTTCTTTTGCGCTTCCCGGGAGCACTTTTCTGCCTCCTTCAACATTTTTTCTATTTCACCCATTTGAAATTCCGGCGCTCTATCTTTCACATAAAATAATTTATCTAAGGGGGTCATTATCTTCCTGCCCAAAAACAATTCGGCGGGGGATTTCTTCGTTGTCTCGTGCTTAGCCGTTCTGAGGGCGAATGCAAATTCTTCGACGCAGTCATCCCAGTTAGAATGGTGCTTTTGCACATAATTTCTAATCAATTTTACAATATTCTTATTTACCCGTTCCGCTATATTTGATTGTGGGCGGTAGGGTACCATTTTCATATGCTTAATGCCCAACTTGTCACACATCATTTTAAATGTACTGCTTACAAACTGGGGACCATTATCGCTAATCACCCTCGCTGGACATCCATATCTTAAAATATATTTGTTCAAAAACGAATCTGCAACGACTTTTGCTGAAGCCCGCTTAAGTGGTATCAACTCAACCCATTTACTGAAATGATCCACAATGACTAATAAAAATCGTGCCTTATTTACATGACTCCTGGGGTAGGGGCCTAAGAGGTCAATACCAATTATTTCATTGGGGAACCTAGACTCAATACTAGTTAATAACCCGGCCGGGCGGAAATTTACGTCATTATTTATCTGACACGTGTGACAAGTCTGGCAGTAATTTTTAACTATCTTTTGTAATTGCGGAAAATATACCGCCTCGCGTACGCGTTGTATTGTTTTTCTAATTCCAAAATGGCCCGAGACAGGCGAATCGTGGAGCTCTTGCAAGATACTTAAAATTAATTTGGCCGGGATGACTGGTCTGTATTCACTATTTTGATTCGTAACTTTAGTATAAAATAAGAGACCATCAATGATTTCATAGTTCTGTGCTCTGCTTCGTATTGCATTAATGTCTATATGCTGGAAGTTATCTGGGTCTTTTAAATAATTATAAATATTTCCGAATTCGGGATCCCTAGCAATTTCTTCTATTACAGTCTCTCGAGAGTCAATGACCTTTGCCTGAAGCATCGCTATTTTTACTTTCTCGCCGTTCTCGTCTAACTTTATTCTAGATAATGCGTCGGCCACTACATTGTCTTTTCCCGGTGTGTGTTTGATAATGAGATTAAATTCTTGCAACTTTAGGGTCCACCGAATTAAGCGTGGCGAAAGATTCTTTCCTGAAAATAATCTGGTAACTGCCGCATGATCTGAATATACTGTTACGGGAGAACTCCCAAAATATACACAAAATTTTTGAACAGCTGCGAGCACTGCTAAAGTTTCACGCTCCGTTGCCGAATAATTTCTTTGCGTATCATTCAATGTACGACTAAAAAAGGCAATCGCTTTTCTATTTTGTGTTAACACGGCTCCGATTGCGTAATCTGATGCGTCTGCATAAATTTCTAGACCCTTGTCTTTCTCTGGGAACTTTAGAACCGGTGCATTAATTAAAGATTCTTTTAACTTCTCAAACGCGGCGTTTGCTTCTGAAGACCACGCAAAACGAACTCTTTTCCTTCTCAACTTTAACAATGGTTCAGCAATTTCTGCGAAATTTTTAATAAAAATTCTATAATATGAGCACATACCCAAGAAAGTCGCTAACTTTTTGGCTGTATTCGGAATTGGGTAATTTTTCACTGCTATAACTTTAGATTTATCTGTTTCGATCCCCCTTTGAGAAATTTTGTACCCTAAATATTTGAGTTCTTTTGCCGCGAATTTACATTTCTTAATGTTCACTTTAAGTCCTGCATCTTTCAAAAGAGTAAAGACTTCTCGAAGGTCTTTAATATGTTCTTCCAGCGACTCTGAAGTAACAATTATATCGTCAAGATAAATAAATGTACTTTTTCCTATTACCGGCCTTAAAATTTTGTCCATGCACCTCTGAAACGTGGCCGGGGCTCCCGACAATCCAAAAGGCATACGCAAAAAGCCATATGTACCGTATTTTGTTATGAATGCTGTTTTGTGAACATCTTCCGGCTTTATGCTTATCTGAAAATATCCGGATGTCAAATCTAGCGTGGTTATGTATTTTGTTGATTTAATACTTCTTAGAATTTCATCAATTACCGGAAGTGGGTAAGTTGGAAATTTTGTTATACTATTAAGCTTTCTGTAGTCAATAGCGAACCTGTACCTTAATGGATCAGTTAACGGCAAATCATTATTTTTCTTACATAAAACCACCGGACTCGCATATGCACTAGAAATAGGAGTTATTATTTTGTTTCTTAACATTTCATCAATATGGTATTTTATTATTTCCTCCTTAACTTTGTCGTACTTGTAAGGACGCTGACGTATAGGTTCATCCGTAGTTAATTTAATTTCGTGTGCTACGATCTGGGTGAATCCTGGAATATCATCAAATAAATCAGCGAAATTACTTACCAATTCCCGAAACTTGTCCTGTTCTTCGGGCGTTAGATGGCTTAAATCCACTTCAGGGGGAGGTGTTGATTTCTTTTTAACTGGGTCCATGGTTACTTGCAAGGTGGAGTTTTCAAAATCGATTTTCGCATCCACAGCTGCAAAGAAATCTGTTCCTAAAATAACCGATGCTTGGAGGTTCTTCACTACAAGAAACATAATTTTTTTTTGTTCTTCGCCGATTTTGATGTACAGCTCGATTTTTCCCATGCATTGACACGTTTTTCCTTGGGCTGCTACCACCTTCATTCCTTCCACGCTATGCAGACGATATCTACGAAAGTGCTTCTTAAAAAATTCTTCTGCCAAACAGCTTCCTTGAGCGCCGGTATCCAACAGAGCTGTAGCGGGTACGTTGTTAATTAGTAACTGCAGTCTCGGTAATTCAATGTTTCTCACCATGACCGTATTTAGCTGTACTTCAGAGGGATTTTTCTTCTCCTCGGAACATTGCACCCCCTTCCCCGCAATATTCCTTAGTAGTTTAAATGCTTTGCGGGTGTTTTCTTCTGTTGCTGGCTTCTGCCTGGGGAGAATGATTTTCTTCCGTAGTTGGAATTATTTTGTTGGCGCTGTACTTGGCGCGGTTGACCGCTCGCATTTTGACTGGTACCAGTAGTTCTCGGCCATCGTCTGTTTCTTCCTTCGGCATTCTGGTTCCCCTGCAGCCGCTGTTCATACGATTGTCTCCGTTGATTTTCGGCCGCTCGCCGGCTCTCGAATTGTACGGCGAGTTCAAACAGCTTGTCCAGCGTCACGGGATTTCTTAGCTCCATGAAATCTTGTATAGATGGTAACAATCTGGGCAGGATTATCTGGATAATCTCCGGGTCCGGCCTCGTGCCATACAATAATTTAAAGACTTGTATTTTTCTCAAAATAAATTCCGATAGTTCATCCACCCGCTGTTGATACTTGCTAAACAATTCAGCTTCGAGTTTCGCACGGTCTTTAACCACAGGAAACGCTCTCAAAATTGCTAGTTTAAAATTCTCGTACGTGTAAGTCGGCGTTCCTGGTTCTCCCAGCAGACATTTTCCGATGCACTTATACCAGGTCGCTGCTTGGCCCCTCAATGCTCCTGTCGCTAATATGACCTTCTGATGTTCCGGAACTGGATACAGCAAAAAATGCGCTTCTAACTTTTCCAGGAATGTGTTCACAGGTCCTCTGGCATCAAAAACTACTGCCGGCTTCATGGCTGCTCTGATGGTTTCCACTATGAATCCAAATCCATCAGGCATTGCAGCTGTATTCTGGGATGTAGTAGGCATATTCCAACTTCCTTCCATCCTTTTAGTTGTTCGGGCGCCAGTGTAAGGTTTCTCCTTCAATCTCTTGACTCTTTTCGTGAGCATAAACTGTGAAACCTTATGTGGAGGACAGTGAGCAGATCTAGGCTATGTCCTTTAGTGTTGAAAAACTACAAAGTCAGAAGGAGGGTTTAAAAGTGACCCTTTAATTCAAATATTTACAACTCTTCAAATTGAGAGTAAGCCACTACTTGGGCTGAACTAAAATAATATTAAAATAAAGTGTGTTAACAAATTCAATTCCCTAACTTAATTCTACGTAGGACGGCGAGGGAAGCTTACTCTTAGTGAAATGCAACAATGCGAATTTCACTAGCAAACACTAGTAATTTCAAATGCCTATAAAGGCGAACTTTCAGTAGACAGAGGAAATCTTGGCGCGCACAGCCTTACGGCGATAAATCCAAGGCACTGTTTTTCCCCTCGTTAACTCCTGCCTTTTAACTGCTAACAGATATATGCGATTTGCATAAATATCTCACTCGCGCTAAATTCGGGCAGCAACTGAAACTTTGAGAATTCGATAGGAAAGTTCAAACTAAAAATAATTTGGTTAATTAAAATAATGAATGCTACAAGAAGAAGCGCGCGTTTTCAGCTTATGCTAATTTAAAGTGGAGCCAAGTTCTATTTAAGCAAGAGGTAGAAACTTCTCAGTGTGAGAGAGCTTTTAGTCTCAGACCACGATCCTTCTATTCGACGTTCGCCTGACCAGCTAGTAGTTAAATTCTAAGCCATAGTGCTTGTTACGTGATTGCTCATTGAAATAAATCCAAGGGCGTTAGTATTAGTAAATCTTGCTACGCACCATTTAGTTAGAGGCCAACCTCGCGTATAGCTCTGTGAGCAACGATTAATTTAATTTCTATTTAGCTTTAGTTTAAATTTATCTGATTGTTCATTTTAAACCCAAGTGTGGTCTTTTACTTTCTGTATCCCTTCCGAGTTGAGAAGCGATTGTAAATAATTGTGATCTAATAAAAGAGGATTTTAAATCCCTTTCAAGTGCAGTTCTTCTACCACTTAATCACAGTATCTACCACTAGAACATAGCTGCATTTAGCTCCCTGTTTCAGCTCAGGACTTAAGGAGTTCACGAAGATGTTTTCCAAGAATATGCACCGAACACTCAGTCCTGACAACTTCTGTAAGAATGTCTTCTCCACCAAAACGTAACTGAAGTTGCTGCAAAGCTTTCTTATAACTAGCCCTCTCCCCAGAGAGAAAACTGTTAATTAACTCTTTGGCAGGTGATCCTCTTTTCATAGATTATGATAAATATGCAAACTTTTCAAAATTATCCAATTACAATCACCGTCTGTCTTTTTAAATTACCCCCAAAACCCTAACCAATTCTTTATATTACCGTCAAAAGTCTGCAATTTAAGTTTTGGATAACGAAGAATTGTATTCTGCGAAACAGTCATCTCAGCAACATTAAAATTGCTGATCTTCTCATTCCAAAGGTTGCTACTCAGTTTCCATTATTCTCCATTTATCTATGTAAGCTTCTGATTCATCCTACTTTTCGCAAATTTCAAAAGCTCTCCTCTAATCGCTTGTTCATGTTCTAGCATTGGTTTCGCTTTTTCTTCAATTAACTTTGTAATTTTTTGACTCTTAGTTAAATTACTCTCATCTTTCTGAAAATAGTTTAAAGCTCTACTGAACAATCTTCTGTACTAAGAACGTTTAGCTTTTAAAGCATCCATAGTAAAAATACAATATAATTCAGTTCAGAACAATGTGTTAGTTACAGTTATCCAGTCCTGTTAATGGAAGCCAGATGTTCCAAAAAAAAAGGAAGGAAGTAATATAGTAGGCTCTTAATCACAAATATTTCCCTGCCCGGAACTGAGACATGTGTCAAATTCTAAAAGAAGATTCCTAAGCTTCCACAGAAATTCAAATTTATTAATATTTGCACGAGAAACCAAACGAAAGCTACAACTCAAAAATAAATTCCTGGAATATAGATAACATTGCCACACACACACAAAAAAAATAATCGTTAAAAGTCTCTAAAATTACTTCCCGTTCATTAGTGACGTTATATTTCATAAAGCTCGTAACAATTTTTCCTTTCACCTGTAAGGTTTATCCTAATTTTGTAATAGTCATTTTAAGTTCATGCACTTTTCCTATCCTCTCTAGCTTCAGCTTACAATTTCCTACCAGAATGTATTTTCAGAAACGCTGTTAATGCAAATGAGTAAGAGTAGAATTTAAGTCAATGTTTCACTGACTTCCTTAGAGAGACCGAGTTCCTGACTATCACGTGTTTGCCTTTGGCTACGTCTATAAGCTATTGCTACGCTTGGCCGTACTTTAGGCCCTCGATAGCTTCGCCTACTTAACTGAGATTTAGGGGCAAACTACTTAGAATCTTGATAGCTTCGGCTATATATCTTTTAGTTAAGAATTAGTTAAGTTTAAATTCTTATTAATTAGAGTTCAAGCCCAAGTGTTGCTGTACTCTGCGAGCGGTCGCGCACACTTAGCCGACAACCACTTAGCCGACGGGACACTTAACCGACACCAGTTAGCCGACAAGACATTTAGCCGACAGGGATACTTGGCCGACATGGACATTTAGCCGACAGGACATTTAGCCGACATGGACATTTAGCCGACACGGACATTTATATTTCAGAGGTCCGCGGTTCGATTCCCGGCGAAGGCGTTGCACATTTTTCATGACTCCTGCTTCGAAATAAACCTAATGTCTCTACAAGTTAGCCGACAGGACATTTTCCAAGACAGAGAGTTACCCGTCAGAACATTTAACTACGGAACATTTAACTGTCAAGATATTTAGTCAACAGGGCACTAAGCCGACAGTGACGTTTTAGCTCACACGTACGAACTAATTATTTAATCTTACTATGAATTACGAAATTTCTCGACTTATCTGTAAATTCAATATTTAAGTAATATTTTCACTATCAGTAAAATTAAACTTTCGATTCTTAAAGATCTCATATGTTGTTATAATTATTGTGTTAATTTAGCATTGTGTGATATTTATCGTGTTAAGACACAATAACACGCCGAACGAAACTAATTCAGAAGTCAAAACAACAAAAATCAGCGTAATATTCTCAATATTTTCACAGGACTAGTTTCGATGGTTTTTACCGAACCATCATCCTCAGCTGC
Organism: Stegodyphus mimosarum; assembly: GCA_000611955.2. Classification (NCBI taxonomy): domain Eukaryota; kingdom Metazoa; phylum Arthropoda; class Arachnida; order Araneae; family Eresidae; genus Stegodyphus; species Stegodyphus mimosarum. The sequence continues at coordinate 649,601 of KK120826.1, forward strand.
GAAACACGTAAATGAAGAAGATCGGAAATAATGATTAGATAAGATAAGAAAGCCTGGACAAGAATGAGCACGTGGCGCCATCTGTTGGTGAAACCAGAGCTAAAACATAATTTCTTTAAAGGCCGAAGGCAAAATTGGATTGGAATTAGGATCGTTAACTAGAACAGAAAGATTTTTTTGAATGTGAAATGCCTCTAGAAAATCCAGTTCTCCAATGGAAGATGTTTTTTGAATAATTTTGGCAGCAGAAAAATTGAAAATGTGATTTTCGGACCAACAATGTTGAGCAACAGAAGAAAATGTTTTAGCTCTGGTTTCACCAACAGATGGCGCTACGTGCTTATTCTTGTCCAGGCTTTCTTATCTTATCTAATCATTATTTCCGATCTTCTTCATTTACGTGTTTCGCAGCTGAGGATGATGGTTCGGTAAAAACCATCGAAACTAGTCCTGTGAAAATATTGAGAATATTACGCTGATTTTTGTTGTTTTGACTTCTGAATTATTTATCGTGTTGTTTGGTGTATATTGGCCAAATTAAAAAATCGCTGAAATTTCTCGTCAAGAAATATGAATTAAATTTCGAAAGGAAAAAAGAATTTTTTTTACCTAAATACGGCCGTCACTTAATTACATTTTAATATGGGATCTTCAAACATTATCCGTAAAGCTTCTTCATTTAATCAACTGGGTCCTTTTGAACACTTTTACAACATTAATAACTTTTCTTGTTTACTTAATGATATTAATTTTCCAATCTGGCTGTTCTTAATACCTCTCGCTTAAAATACTTACTTACGTTAATGTTTATAACACTAAACTGTTGCATAATGTTTAATTTAGAATTCAAATATTCTTTAAGGTTTTGTTTTATTCAGAACTGAATACATTTCTCATTTTCTCATTTTTTCTCATTTTTGTTTTATTCAGAACTGAATACATTTCTTGTACCTAAATGTCCTGTCGGCTAACTTTCCGTGTCAAATAAATGTCCTGTCGGCTAACTGTCCGTGTCGGCTAAATGTCCTGTCGGCTAAGTGTCCGTGTCGGCTAAATGTCCTGTCGGCTAAGTGTCCGTGTCGGCTAAATGTCTTGTCGGCTAACTGGTGTCGGTTAAGTGTCCCGTCGGCTAAGTGTCACGGACCCCTCTGGGAGACAGCAGCATCTTTATTTTCATCTTTATTTGAGACATACATTTATGAATGTTAGAGAAAAAACTTAAATAGGATGTTAGGGTATTTAATTTTTGAATTTAATAGTTAAAAATATTTTGTTTCTTTGTGTACCATCTATTTTTCTCTTCAGTACCACCGGTTGAGAATAGCTGCTCTAAAGGATAAATCTGCTGGAACATGGTGCCAATCTTCAGTTTAATTCAGTTTTCGCATTTGTTTAACCCTTAACCGTAAATTCTTTAATCCTGTTGTTTACGAATGTCCCCAAATCTCATTATTCTCAATCCAATAGAGGGCTGTTGTAGAATCAGTCCAATAATATTCTTTCAAAATCTCAATCCCAAGGGAGTTTTTCCCCCCTTCCCCACACATAAAAGTAAATTAGTTCCAATGAAACAGGACAGTAACTCAAGTCTGGGGATTGTGGCATTTCTTCAACGGAGCTAGTTTTGAAGAAGGTGGACTTTTACTTGTTCCATATTTTCGCTTTTCAAATAAACTACGACTGCTTATTGCTATATCGTGAAAAGTGTGTTGGTACCTTGAATTCTTCAGTACAAGCTTTTACACGGTTGGTGTAGAACAAAAGAGAAAAAATCTATTAAGATAATCTGAAATCTTGAATCCTATATTGAGCGGAGGAGGAGAAGAACTGTGTGATTGATCTAATCCACTTTACATTTAATCACCTGTTCATAGAATTAATTAAATCACTCAAATACAAATTCACCCTTAATAATGCTAAACTTGAAAAATAAAGAGGAATAAGTCTTCGCTGGTGTTCGGATAAAAATAGTATGTTATCTCTCCAACTAAAAACATCACTTAAATTCAGTTAAACTACATATTCAATCAATTATAAATTAACTCAAGAGCACAAGCTTCAATTTCATGAATTCAAAAACCTCACAAACACTAGAGAAAATATTCGTACTGCCTTCAAATCAGCCCCTAAAAAAAGAGTTTAAATACTTTCCTGGCACCTAAAAAATCATTACATTTATCCAAAACCAGTATTCAAATAATTATAAATAAGTGGCTAGTACAATAAATTAAAGGGCGCATTCTGAAACCCTAATACATAAAAATATTACAATATCCCAAATTAAGTATCCATGTTTCTTAAAAGCCTTACGGCCAAACAAATGGAATGACTAGACAGACCCAAGTAAAGTAACTCAAAATAAACAAATGAAACATACAATACACAAATCAAACACATTTATTGAATTTCTAGAATAAATTCAGATGGCTGGGTAAACTGATCAGTTCCCCCTGCAAAATTAACCGCAAGATGAAAATAACATGTATTTTTTTCCAGAAAACAACAAACTTGCTTTACTCATATTAATTGTATGTTTACGATATTTTAACATTCCATAGTTCACATATTAAGTTTGTGAAACAGTTAATTTATCCTTCATTTACAGACCTTTTCATATATAAAAATAAATTATTCTTACTTCTGTGGAACTAGAGGAGACAGAGAGGAAGAAAAATTAAATAATCCCTCACAGATTTTTCGGAAATATACAGTCTTTAGGGAGAGTCGTTTCCTACTCACGGAGGAAGTCTATATATGAACTTGAACCAACACCTTCAAAACAAGGTATACTATAACTCGCGCATTGAGGTCCATTCTATATACGAATTATTGGAAAGGGTATTATTGGAATAAGAATTATTGGAAAGGCTTTGTCTTTTTTTAACTAACTGCCGGAAGGGGTGAAGACTATTCATCTAACCTCTGTTAGTGGACATTGTCAACATCGCAGATCACTCACAGGTGGGAGACAATTTTACCGAATTGAAAGATCTTTAGAGTCCAATCCAATATTCTGGAAAAGGGGTGAAGACCATTTTTCTGGTAAAATACTTTCGGAAGCGTCCATTAGTTTCAGGAACAACAGATGCCGGTTATTAATAACAATTACTTCTAACTGTAACGTCCGTTCAGATTCCTACAGGAAACTCAACTT
>KK120826.1:652820-711286 GCA_000611955.2 Stegodyphus mimosarum
TTCAAGCAGCCTCCAATCGCAAAAATAACGCGAGGCCCCATATTGCTGGTGCAGGCAACCCGCAGCAGGGCAAACGCCCCCTTTATGAATTTCTTAACTCTCAAACTTCGACTCCGATTTACAAACATATCGCCGGAGCTATTAAAGTAAGTGTAATTTTGCCGGCTCAGTGAGAATTAAGCATTAAGACGCATGACGATAACTGTTTCCTTGCGTGACAATCTCGCAAAGGAGAAACGGAGGCAAGGACAAAAAAGAAGGAGGAGGCATGAAGCCTGGAATCTAAAGCGGCCCGAGAGATGAAAAAGTTAGGATCTGCTTGGACTGATGAAAGACGAGCAGATGCAATTTATTCCAGCACGGCTGACGTTACAATTGAGAAAGCAGAATGAACAAATTATGAAGTTAAATTGTAAAAAATATGTACACTAAATACACTATATACAAAATTCAGCTCGTGTGAATAATAACTAAATAGTGAAGTTGTGATCATTATCAGTGAAAAGGTAAGCGGCCAGAGGTCGAATACGCCTATCTTCGTGTAGAATTTCGTAATTGAATATATGCGAGTAGTTAACGTAATCGCTAGTGATAGCTTTATTGAAGAAACGGTCATTTGTCCTTTGCAGATAAGCTCTTCAATTTTGAGGTCTTTATGGAAGAGACCATTCCTAACAAGATAATGTGCATCTGTAATAATCCTAAGAAACTTATTTTGTATAATTTGCAGTTGATGGATTTGACACTTAGTAGCAGTATTCCAAGCAGGCGCTGCGTAACAGAAAAGCGGTCTAATACAGGAAGTATAAATATGCTTCTTGGTTTTGAGACTTAACTTGGAAAATCTGTCGATGACTGGGAGACTATTTATAATACCTATAGCCTTGCTACAAATACGGTTGATGTGATTATGCCAAGTAAGATTTTGATTGAGTATGATACCCAAATACTTAGCTTTAGTAACGATTGGAACAATTTCACCGAATAAAATAAGAGTTCTGTAATAAGCACTTTCCCCCGTGTCTTGGAAAGAATGAGAAGTTGAGATTTACTGGCATTAATTTTTACTCTCGAAGTCTTGAACCAGTTTTCGATGGAGCTTGCGTAATTTTGAAGTTTAAAGATGGTGTTTGCGCGATCCGATGTTCGAATGGCGCCGAAATCGAAAGTGTATATTCGTTTCTAAATAACCTTGATAAATTCCGATACTGTTTTGTTCATATTAAAGTGCTGTTATTCATTAACGAAAATCATACACAAAAACACCAGAAAACGATCAAATATAATAGAAATTATAGGCTAACATAATAATACATGCAGAGCAAAATGTTCCAGCTACCTCTTGCGTCGCAGACAAATCCAAAGGGCGCGTTACCAACGCAGGACAGCGAAAAGATGAAGTAAATTTGAAAGGCATGGAAGTAGACATTGTTGTGTAGCAAATTCACTTAATTATTTAAGTTTGACTTAAGATTTAATTTTTATTATTCTAAATTTATGCTACACAACGTTATTTTATTTAATATGCTGTATTTATATTTGCTTTAGTTTAATTTTAATTAGGGGTTTTTGGTACTTTAGATTTGTACGTTTCTTCCACTGGTTATTCGTAAACGCGTTGAAACACACAATGGAATTAAGTGCTTTTCTACGTAATAAACTTGATTTAAAATTACTTAACTTAAGTTGATCCTTTATTAATTTATATCACTGGATGCAGAAAAATTAGCCTTTTAATTTAAGATCACTTTCAAGTTTCTAGCTTAAACAGTTTTTAAGCTAGAAAGCAGTTTTTAAGCAGTTTCTAGCTTAAACAGTTAATTATTTAACAAAATTTTTGCCCTTCGTGGGGAATTTGGTCTTGGGGGAAAAGGAGTGAAAACAAGGTCGCACTTGTAGTTGGATTCTAAGCCTTTGCTTGAGAATTTCCGGTCGGTGTTGGGTTTGTAAGTTTTTCTCACGCTTGCGTCGGATTCTTTGCATTTTCCTTTGGCGTGCTTCGCGAGATTTGAATTTGTGTTTTAGTTCAACACCTCAGAATTTGGAAGATTTTGCAGAAGTTTGTTCGGAGTGGGAAGTTCTGGAATTTTTCACCGGGTTTAGCGGGGATTGGCGATATTTGGTTTCCTAACTTGACAAAAAGCCGGTTCAGGTGTCATTCTCTCTCTTTCTTCGGCTGACTTGACGCTGTTACATCCACGCGTGCTCTGAGCACGAGTTTTTTTTGGTGCAGCTTCGATGAGACTTCTTCGTTGCTGGGGGCTTATGGTTCCTTCCGCCTTTATCGTAATGATGGGCTAAAGTTCTAAATTATTTGCTCGTCGAGAGAAAATCTTCATTATGAATAATTAAAATTTATTTCTGAATTCCATTCAAAATTCAGGATTTTCGACGGGCTCAGACTGCCCCAAAAATTTAAGAAAAAAATGATTTTTAAGAAATTCTCCTGATTACGGCTTCCAGCTAATTGTTGCAGTTCCCGGATCTAGATGTTTGCTTGTCCTGTTTCTTGTTCCATTCTGCTGTGCGGCTCCCGTCCTGCCGGATGAAGTTCTAGATGTCTGCTGTGAAGATGTTGTCCATCCTGCTGTTCACTGATGAGAATGGGCCTGACCATCGATTCTTCCACGGATGTCGCCAAAGTTTTCCTTCATACATATCGAAGTCATTTAGCTGAATCCGTCTTCTACATCATTTTCTTTCCTAGAAAGCTCCGGTTAAAGCCCAGATAAGACTTTTTTTATTTATTTAATTCTAGAAGACTTAACTTAAGTTTTTAAGAAGAATTTTTTTACTTAAAATTACAGGTTTTAACTATCTCCTAAAATAGAAAGAGGGGTATTTAATTATTTCCAAAATGTAGTTATGTTTTAATTTAAATGTTTGCTTTAAAGGATTTGAGATATTGAGGAATTTAAATTTTATTATCTTTTGATGATCTTACTGACTTTGCTGAGATTAAAGTAAAATTGCTAACTGTCTTAAAATAGCTCCAGTTTTAATACTCTAAATTTTCTTAAAAGTGTGGTTTTAGTATAGCTCTTTTGTTGAATATGATAGTAGTTTCCCTTTATTTATTTTTTTTTGTGCAATACGATAAATATTTAACTCTGTTCTGAATTTATAGAAATTTTGTATTTTCTTGGATTAATAAGGTTTGAGAACCTTAAAATTGTTAAGGGTAATAGTTGTTACGAATTTTATATTTTTAACTCATGAAATAGTTATGATTAACTAATAGCCTTTGAATTTTTAAGTTGTTATTTTAAAATTGCTGAATTGTGAAACCCAATATTAATGTGTAAATAGTGGTCATGAACTTCATAAATTCCATCTCAATGAAATAGTTATTTCTAAATTAATTGTTATAGAAGTTTCACGTGGTTTATTTTGAACTTAATAGAAATTAGTTGAAAACACATGTTTAAGTTACACAGTAAATGAAAAATAAAAATTGGTACAATTATCTAGGTTATTTTCTTACCTCCGGAGGCGGGGAAAAGTTTAGTGCTAAAAATTTGGACATGTTTAAAGAAAAATTATAATAAACTCTATAGTTTTTTTTTGTATTACTGATTTATGTGTTTCCTTTAAAATATGTTAACACTACATTGTTTCACTAGTATCAAGGTTCATCGGGTTGTATGCACTAACAAAATTTTTTAAAAATAACACAACGCAATGGTTAAATTTGTTTAGGTTAGTCAACTCCACCCAGTTGGCACCTAACAACATACTCCCACCCTATCAGGTTCAGTCCTGATACAAAGGCAAAGGTAAGAGTTTATTAATTGGTCTTTTGAAGACACCAGTTTTAGTTTTGACAGTAGCTACGTGAACCAATCCGTCCTTGCCAGGATGGACATCGATGACACGCTCTATAGGCCATGCTAAAGGTCGAGATCTATCTTCGATGACAAGAACCGCAGTGCCGACCTTCAGGTTCGGTTTGGCGTGCTCCCACTTGGATCGCTGCTGAGGAGAAGTCAAGTATTTCTTTTCTAGAGATTCCAAAATCCACGTCGTAGATTCTGAACAAGTTCCCACCTAGAACTCCTTATTTGAACAGGCTGATGAATCTCTGGAGAGGAAGCCAAAGTATCACCTATAATAAAATGAGATAGGGTTAAAACATTAATATAGTCAATATCAGAATCGTTCACGTAAGTAAGTGGATGCGAATTCAAGATCACCTCGATCTGGGTAAGTAGCGCTGACAACGCTTCGTAGGTTAAAAGAGTCTCTTTCAATATTCTCAAGTGAAATTTCGCTGAGCGAGCGCCAGCTTCCCATATTCCTCCAAAGTGTGGTGAAGCAGGCTGTATAAAATGCCATTCAATACATGACTGTGTTAGTTCTCGTGACACTGATTCTGTTGCATACAAGGAAGACCAAATCTGTTTAGTTCCTGTAGTTTTCGTCATGCTCCTACAAAATAGTTACTGTTGTCACTGTAAATGTGTCGTGGTGCACCGCGACGTGAAATGAAGCGTTAAAGTGCAGCAATAAACGAGTCCGCCGTCAGATCACTGACTGCTTTTATATGCACAGCTTTAGTTGATAAGCAAACAAACAAAGCTATACAATCCTTCGTTGTTTTAGAACCACAGCCTTTATTGAATTTAAGGGTACTAGGGTCAGCATAGTCCACACCATATGCGAAAAAAGGTAGTTCCAAAGTCACATGATGTTCAGCTAAGTCCCCCATCAATTGCGGAGTTGAAGCAGCTTTATATCGGATACAACTACGTATCAGTCTTTTCTCTCCAATTATCCAGTAAGATTGTCTGATGAAGTGTGATAATAAGGAAGGACTAGCATGAAGATAAGTAAGATGAAGTTCTTTCACCAGTAATTCACTGAATTTATGTTGAGAAGGAAGTATTACAGGATGTTTGATGTTAAATGCTAAAGATAAATTCTGAAGACGTCCTCCCACCCGTAAGAGACCATCATTGTCTGTGAATGGATAAAGAGAATGTAGCTGGCTCTTATTGGATAAAGGTTTATTTTTCTTAATACACCGCAAATCCTCTTGGAAATAATGATTCTGAATCCAACGAATAATGAAATTTTCCGCTTCTTGAATCTCTAGGAAGCATAAGGGAATTGGAGGTAATATGGCTATGGGAAATGTTCTGAGTTGGCAGTAAGCCAGAATACTAATAATCTTGCAACGAGAAGAATAATGCTCGAATAAATCAGCTAATAAATCATTCGATTCACGTATATGAGAAATAAAAATAGGATCAGATCTTTGTTCAGCCCTTATTTCAGTATCATCTGCAGATCTTAATTTATATTTAGGCCATTTTTGCTCCTCCTGATGCAACCATGGTGGACAATTCCACCACAAAGTGCAATTTGGTAGGAGTTGAGGTTCAATACCAAGAGAAGCAACGTCCGCAGAATTTTTTTTAGACGGAACATGATTCCAGTCTTTAACAGGTATCACTTCACAGGTAATGGAATTCCACTTCCTCAAATCAAAACCACGTGTATGTAAAATTGAAGATACTTTCTTGCAGACTGATACTGCATCATTAACTGTATTTGAACCCGACAATAAGTCGTCTATATACATATCCTCTTGCAATATACGCGATACATCTGAGTCCTCCATAGAATCTAAAGCTATGTGCTTCAGACATTGGGTTGCTAAAAATGAAGCAGAGGAAAGACCATACGTAACCATTTTCAACTTGCGTATTCAACACAATATTTCAACGTGCGTATTTAATCACTGGAATTTCTATAGCAGTTTCTATAGTATCAGTCGATAATTCTGATCTTCAGGGGCTACCATTACTTGACGATACATCTTCTCCAAATCGGCTGTGAAAGCAATTTCAGGAAATTTAAAATTGATCAAGATCTCAAAAATATCTCTTTGTAATTTCGGACCTACCTCTAAAAGTGAATTCAATGATATACCGTTTTCAGATTTTCAGGATGCATCAAAAACTACTCTTAATTTTGTCGTTGTGCTAGAAAGTTTGATGACCGCATGTTGAGGAAGATAGAACTTTTCTGAATCCGATCTGTTAGATAAATCATCTTTAATCACAGTCATATGACCTAACTGTTCATATTCATACATAAAATCCTTATAGTGTTTTTCAAATTCTGTATTATCTTTGAATTTTCGTTCCATAGAACGCAACCTGGAAATTGCTGCCGGTTTTGAATCACCCAACTTCAAATGCGATTTATAAAATTTAAGTTTTACAAAATTTCACCCATCTGAATTAAAAGAATAAGTGTTTTGAGAATGCGATTCACAAAATTGTTCCTCAGGTGTCAGAAATTAATTCCTTCCAACATCGACAATCCATTTCCCACAAACGCTTAAGCGTTTTTATGTTATCCTCTAGTTTTATAAATTGTGAATTTGCTTTTTTTTTTAAGGGAACTTCATTTTTTCCGACCTTCCCAGCAATCACCCAACCGAACATTGTATTTTGAGCACTACAGGCTCAAGTTTCGAGCCGTATATTTGGCCACCTCTTAGGACGGAGGAAAAATAATCAGCTCCTAATATCAAATCAATTTCTTTGGGGTGAGCAAAATTCGGATTCGCTAATGGAATAGATTTAATTTATTTTATATGCTTTACATTAACGACTTGTTCTGACAATGGCAAAGTTTAATCTATCCAAAATGTATGCGTCAATATCAATTATTTCGCTGTTTAATCTTGACCCAATCTTTAAACTAATAGAGCCGCGAGTCTTTTGGTAGTTGGCACTTCGCCAATTCCTCGCAGAAGTAATATACAATTCTTTCATTTCAATCCTAATCGTTCAACTTCACTTCCTGAATCCTGTAATAATTTAATTTCGACAGTTTCGCCTCTAGACGAAAATGCGAGTGCGAGAAATCGCCGAGTTGCAGTTTTGGACTGTATTACTAGTCACTATCTGCTGACCTCGATCCTCGCATGGTTCATTCGAAATTCTCTCTGAAATGCTTTCGTTTTCATTTGGCGCCTTTAAGAGCTGTACGTTGTTAGCTTTAAGATCTTCATGCAACAAACTATACTGCGAATTAGAGATTTTGATAAGATGCAAATTTAAACATAAAAAACACACTCCTTGTTTTCTCGCAAAGATTCTGTAATATCCAAATTCTTAAATTTAACACATTTATATAAAGCATGAATCCCATTTCATTTAGAACTAACATTACTATTTTTATAAACGGCTTTAGTTTCTGTTTCTTTATTTATGATAATTTCAAGAGGAAAATCGTCTTCCGCTGCTTTCTGTGCCCATAACTTTCGAGTTTCTGAATCTACCTTTTGAAGCAGCATACATATTAACCATGGATCCCTAGAGGATGCTTTGTCACCAAGAGCTTTTAAGCCTCTGATAACGTCATCCGAAGTATCAGCTAATTGTCGTAAATTAATTATCTACTGGTGAAATACATTTTTAATCCGCAAAAGTTTTAATTAACGATTGTACGATTTCCTTCTTTTTATAGTTAGTGGCGAGCAATTTCGCCATGCTTCTTCATAAGAATTATTTGATAACGGAATATGTTTAATTATAGAAGCTGGTTCATCAGCAAGGGATCTGATCAAATACTGAAATTTCTGAATATTCGATAAAGAAGTATTATGCACTGTTGCAACAAATAAATCTTTAAAATTCATCCAGTCATTAAAGTTACCCGAAAAAATAGGAATATTCAACTTCGGTAACTTAAAGTTACTAAAATTAGAATTTTCTAGAACATTTGGCACATTAGCCACATTACATTCAATGAATCTAATAAATTTTGATACTGAAGTTTCAAACCAAAATACTTTGATTCAAATTCTTCAATTTCTGACTGCTCCTCTGATAACTGGGCATCAAATTTATCAAAATCTGAATAAATCCTTTCCAAGTGCTCCAGATTCAAAATTACTTCATTTTTAGATAAATCGGAAGTAATACTATTCTGAAGCCTTGTAAAAGCCCTTTTGCTCTACCACGCAGTCTAATTACAGTAGCTTGATCCATAATAAGTAATCGAAGTATCCAAGTTCAAAATGAAAACCAATACAAAATATGCAAAACTTCAAGAGTCAAATTCAGATGTAAATCGAAAATAAAATGCTCTTATCTATCCTTTAACTGCCGACGAATTCCCAATCTCGTCGCCGTGCCTCCAGAATGTTTGCCCGATCCGATGTTCGAATGGCGCCGAAATCGAAAGTGTATTTTAGTTTCTAAATAACCTTAATACATTCCGCTACTATTTTGTTCATATTAAAGTGCTGTTATTCATTAACGAAAATCATACATAAAACATCAGAACACGAACAGATATAATAGAAATTATAGGCTAACATAATAACATATGTAAAGGAAAATGTTTCAGCGACCGCTTGCGTCGCAGACAAATCCAAAGGGCGCGTTACCAACGCAGGGCAACGAAAAGGTGAAGTTAATTTGAGAGGCATGGAAGTAGACAGATGGCATGTTTGGCATTAAGACTTGATAGCGACAGCCGTATCATCCGCTTAACAAGCTAATAATGAGTAATTAACTAGATCTGAGCGAGGAAAGTCGGAGATATAAGTAGAGCAGCGGACCGACGATACTTTTTACTCTCAAACTCAGAAACTACCTATGACTTAAGCACCCGTACAAACTCCGAAGAAAACTCGGTTTCTCCACCCACGGAAAACTACACGCCCAAAAATTTACACATGAAATTAAACTTTACCAACTCGAGAATATCTCTTGGATATTGTTCGGAGAACAGCCTTGGTTGCGCCAACTTGACTTCTTTAAGGGTATGGGCGACATTTCATCATGCCAACGGAAGTAAATACAACAGAATAAATACTACAATAATAAATACTACAGTAATAAATACTACAGATAATTCCTTAGCAACGAAAAAGTATACGGCTGTTTACCTAGAGGAAGTGCGTCATCGAATGACAACCATTGCCTGCCATACCACAATAAGCTGTTTCTCCCTTTAATTACTATACTACAATAATAAATACTACAGATAATCCCTTAGCACGGGAAAAGTATTACGGCTGTCTGCCTAGAGGAAGTACGTCAACGAATGGGTTGGGTTATTGGGTTATTCAGTTATGGCAAAGCACACGAGGGCTATCTGCCTAAAGGGAGGGATGCCTTCGTGGAGGACTTTCTAAGGGAGACTGGCTCGTATACACGTTACACATGGGGAAAACCACGAAAACGCCCATGCAGCCAGCCCGTTCGCGGGATTCGAACCTCGGACCGAACTACCAGTGTTCAGCGTCTTTACCGCTCGGCCGCTGGTGGGCCCGTCAACGAATGACAACGATTGCCTGCCATACCACAATAAGCTGTTTCTCCCTTTTTGGAGTCAAGGCTGTTCTCCGAACAATATCCTATCTCTTCGTTATTTTTATTTTGTTGAAAGAACTTCACTCCTCCTCGACAAATCGAAATAGAGACGTTGCATCTGGAATCAGTAAGACACCTAGATGCGTGAGAAACCAAAATTAGATTCCCAGCTAACAAGCGGAAAAACAAGAGATAAGAATCAATGCTGCCCCTTAAAATGAAATCTAAAGACGCCCATCCATCCGAAAGAAACTCAATTTATTCAACACTTGCAAAATTCACAAATAAAGTGAAGCCGAGACCTCCAATTAAAACTTCTTTCACCAGTTCGATAAACATAACCCCCCGCAGCGCGGAAAAATCCAACCTTTGAAAAACAAATAGAGCTAAAGGTTTTAACTGTTAAAAAATATATATAACCACTACGCTCTTTACAATTTCAATTTAAATAAAATACTTAAATAATGATTAATTAAATAACATAAGCACAATTCAAAAATTCGCGACACAATAGTATGAATTCTTCGAGGCATCAATGAAAGCGTGTAGGTTGTACGACAGAGCATCATTTAGTGTTACTTGTCTAGGAATCTTCACCAAAAAGAATAAAGATACAGTGCGAAAAAAAAAAGACAGTTCTTTATCTCCCGTTCTAATGGGCCGCTTGACGAAATTCAAATTGCGTTTTCCATGTCTCGAAAGCGCGACTTAGGATTTATATATAGCTTTGTTTTAATATAGGTATTTTGACATAAAATCGGACGTTTTCTGAAATAACATACCATTTTTTTTCCATATTTCGATTCTACGACTCTAATTATGCCTATATATTCAATTTTGTAAAATTTGGTGCAAAATTTACGGAAAAATTCAAAAATTTAACTTGGCGAATTTTTTTTTCAGTTTGCACCAAGAGTAATTCATTTGGCAAACTTAATACACTGACTACCAATAAGTATTTGGACACATATGCAAATGACGATATCTGCGGTCCTAAGTTACGTCACGGATTCCGCCGGTATATATCGTGTAGGAAACAGCATCGGCTTTAGTCGCATGCAAGATGCCTCGCAGTTCGGAGCTCTCTAATTTCGAGAAAAGTATAATTATCGGGTATTACAAATGTGGCCGATCCTTAATCTAGCGATCTGAAGTACCCAAATTCGACAGTGGCCTATGTGATTAAGAAGTGGAAGCCAACCGATGGCCCTCATCCGCGAGGAGTTTCAACAGGCATCCGGGAGTATTGTTTCAATGAATACCATCCGTAAGGAAGCACATCTGCTTGGTTTTCATGATCGGGCTGCTGCCCATAAGCCTTTGATCACAAAGTCCAACCGCACTGCTCGGTTAATGTGGTGCAAAGCACATCGAAATTGGAGTAGATCAGTGGAAACGGGTTCTTTGGAGTGACGAATCAAGGTTCACCCATTACCGTTCGGATGGCAGGGTCTGAGTCTACCTGGAGAACGTCTCCTGCCAGAATGCATTGTGCCAACAGTCAAGTTCGGCGGAAGTAGAATTATGGTCTAGGGATGTTTCTCCTGGTATGGGCTGGGACACTTGGTCCCGATTCATGTTAACTCCGACGCCTACTGCACTATTTTGGATGACAATGTGCTTCCTACGTTGTGGCAGTTTTACGGGTTGAACCCCTGTTACTTTCAGGACGACAATCCCAGTTGTCATGTTTCGACGTTAACCAAAGCTTGGTATGGTGCCAATGGAGTTCATCGAATGGACTGGCCTGCCCAGAGTCCACCCAATCGAGAGAACCTGTGGGACGAGTTGCATCGCCGAATTCAGGGGTGCACTACCCGTGCAAAATCGGTGAAGGAACATCTATGTCTTCTCCAAGCCGAGTGAAAGAAAATACCACTAGCTGTCATACAAAGACTTGTGGAAAATATGCCCCGGAGGGTCCACGCTATAATTACCTCTCGTGGAGGCTCTACCAACTATTGATTTTGAATAAAGTTAGTTTTTCTTTTCTATCACAAGTGTCCAAATACTTATTGGTAGTCAGTGTACATGGCAACCTATTTTCCTATCCCTTCCATCGTGCAGGACGGAAAAAAGTCACACCGTTCCTACTTTTTTACAATGTGGATAAGCGGAAAGAAAGTCACACCGTTCTTTCAAATAATTTTAACAAAGTGCATAAACCACATTTCCGCTATTATCACTTTCAACAAATAGGCCAAATTTCAAAACAAGCCAATATATAAATTCGCGATCTTCGGAAATTTTGAATAAAAAGCTCTAATTTTTAGCAGGTATGCTTAAAAATATATCTACCTTAAGATGATTGTAAAACTTTTATAGGTTATAATTCAAAATGTTTTTCGAAAAGTTTATAAAAATTATTTAAAAATACAAATTTTAAAAATTAATCATAAAAAATTGGTAAATTTTATTTGGAATGAACCTAAATTTCGAACTGTATAAGAAGGAATGAAATAAGTTTCATAAGCTTATAATTATTTTAACAGTATGTTATTTGACTATCAAGTTTTTATGAAAGTGAAAATGTAAAAGTAAACATGAACAGCAATAACTTTTTATTTGTTCTATATCTTTTTACATTATATAGATTCAGCTAGGCGACTTGAGAGCTGTTTCATAGTGCCAAAGATTTTTGAAGGTGGACTTCCTATAAAGAAAAATAATTATGCTGTAATTTCTGTAACACAAGTCAACCATGGTAATTTCCTAATGATTTTTAACTGCCAAATTTCTTTAAAATCTTCCAACTGCTTTGCAATTAAAACAATACAAATATTACTGAAGTTTTATGTTTTCTGATATAGAGATGAAAACAGAAAAAGTACACAGTAAATATATACATAAATTCAGAAAAAAGCAATAATTATCTTAAACTGCTATTTTTTTTTTTTTTTTTTTTTTTTTTTTTTTTTTTAATTTCTGTTATAACACGCAGAGACTACTTTTTAATTTTTTAATCTGACTGTAGAAACTATTATTTTTGGTTATTATTAAGTCAATGGCTGTGATGTTATGAGGTTAAGTTATTCAAATGTGGCAAAGCAAATAAGGGCTAATGCCTTCACGGAACACTTCCTAAGAGAAATTGGCTCTTATTCACCAATTTATTAGGAAATCATGTATGAGAAATAAAAGCACATTGTAATGTGAACAATACACATATTAACAAGATTTTGCCTCATAACTTCCAAGGCATATGCAAGATATTACTCACATTCCTTTTACACTGGCATTTATTTTAGGTGGTTCCTGTATATATCAAGTGGAGAATGAAATCAATCTACAGATTATTTGACACTTTTCTAAGAATAAGAGCCTACGTTTGAAATTTTAATGTTAACAGAATCTAATCATTGGTTCTGAGGAATATTATATGCATATATATTATAAATTTAGAAATTGCTGTTAATGGTGCAGATGTTGTAGCATACTACAGAAATACTTGGAATTAATGGTGATGTGTTGTAGATGGATGTAGAATGAGTAAGTTGTAGACGTAGTTGAATTAGCTATCTTCTCTTTTACTTTTGTAGACAAACATTTCTATGAACCAATGTAATAAACTGGGGGGAATAAGCAGCTTGTTTAAGACTTTTTATATTTTTGAAGACAGCAAGTGTTAGCAGGGAAGCAGAACCAAAGCACATTGTGTTCAAGGGAAAAATCTTAATTCAGAATGAATTAAGTTTCAATTTTGATTGGCTAGTTAATTGCACACTTATGTTGACAAGGTTATGTCAAAATCACATGGCATGGATTAATCTGGAAATGATGCAGTCTAGAAAGATTTATTATAAGCAATTACCATTTTTTGATCAGAAAGGGAAAATGCCCTAATTAAAATGACAAGCTATTCTAAATTTAAGTTTGAATTCTGATTTATGTATTTTTTGTATATGTGAGGTATGGTTCCAGCTCCAATGACAGATGACGCTGGAATCACTGTTTTGGATGTCAGGACTATGACCACTAAGAACAGAGTGTCACTTCCTGTGAAGAGTGAGATAGAGTACCACAGCAGAAGCACCTATGTTAGCAAGAAAGCTAGATCCTGCGTCATACATAGATGGCCTCAGTACCATACAGTTTCAATAGCAATTCAAATAATTAGTGACAGTCTATATGCAACGAGGTGGTGGTATATTTTATTGATTCATGAAGTAAAAGTAAGATGCAGGTACTGCTTCATGAACAGCCCCACTTCTTCCACATACCCTCTAGATATCTTAATCATCATATTTTAAACAGTAACTTAAAAAATGTGCGTGTCCACAAAGCTGGAATTCTTATTTCATCTAGCTGAAGTCTAGAAGATACCCATATATATATAGTTCACCATTCTGCAAAACTTAAATATTTCCTACAATTTTTTTCCTCTAAAGATAAACTTTTTTGCCCTAAAATTGGCCTCAGAATATTTAATATTTCTTTTCCCCTTTCACTAACTGCGAAGGCCTATTTAGAAGTTCTATTCAAATCAACTTGAACTGCATATTTGTCACACTCAAGCAAGCTGAATAATGACATCCTACAGAGGACATAAAACACAAAGGCATACCACTTAGAGCAGATATTTTTTGCTTTGATCTCACTTTTTGGACTAACCACAAATCTACCGTAATCTATTACAATGTAAATGCAATTTTTAATTATCATGTAAAAGCTTTGTTCATTAAAGTAAATTAAAGTGCATTAGCTAGTATTGCCTATTTGAAATATCCTTGATTTTTGTTTTATTATTTCTTTGACACACTGTAATAAAAATAATGATAAAATTATTTCCCATATATTTTTATATATTTAATTTCTTTATGTGAAAAAAATCTTTCTTTAGCTTATATATTTAAGGTTTTTACTTAAAACTGGAATTATTCAATTTAGAGGGGTTTTTTTTTGTTTTTTTTTTAAAGCTTATTGAACTTCTCCTACAGCAAAGAAAGCTTCAATTATGTGAAGAGTCTATTTCAAAGAGTAAGAAGGTAGTAACCGTTTCTAAGTGTTCTTGTTGAAAAGATTTCTACAGGAGTGATAATTCTTTAGAATAATGGACTGAAAATTACTCATAGTAACTCATAGTAAAATTAAGCCGCAATTTTTCTAACATTTTTTAATTTTTAAAATTATAATTGTTGCGACTATCTTTAGAATTCCATTAATATTTACTTTTCCCTATTCTAGCCTCATGAAAGTAAATGGCTTCAAGAGTTATATCTTCCAAAACTATCCTCATAAAAATGTTTCAGTTTCAGAGTCCTTAAATTTATATTAGGTGAACTAAATACTCACCTAAATTTATTTCTTAAGATTTTGGTGTATGTGGGTTAAAAATATGAAGCACTTATATTATATCTTGTACATTTTAAAAGACATAATTACGTATAAAATCATTATTTATTAATAAATACGTATTTATAAAAATACTATGTTTTTCATTTCCTATTTAGAATTTAAATAGTCCTTTGAATACTAAATTTTAACTATTAGTATAAGTGTAAGTGTTAAATAAATAATGAAAACAGTGTATAACAAATTATAAATTGTAAAATACCATTACTTTTATTCTTATTTACGTGTTTCTACAGAACTTTACAGTGAAGGTATACCTAGTTCTATTTAATGAAATTAAAATTACATTTGCGAATTAATTTTTTTTTTAAAGTAAAGATATATTATGAGGTTTGTTTATGAAATGTCATTGCTAATTATTTTAAGATTCCTACAATGTAAATGAACATTTTGTATCAATTTTTGCAAATGAAGATATATTTGGAAAAACAGAGGATTTATCTTTTTAAATTTTTTATACTATTAATGAATTAAAAATAATAAATAAATAAATATGGAAATTGTGAAAATACATGATTTTATATAAAAAAAGCCCAAAAAGTTTTTTCATGCTTTTGTTGAGCTTACCTGTCACCAGCTGCACTTACTCCCTGCTAAACCCCTTCTTTTTGGTCTTTTCAGCTTTATTATTATGCAGCATTTTCTTGCACTTACGGCATATACAGTTCAGCAACAAAATTTAAAAACAGCATGTGGAATTCTTGATACTGTTAAGTGTTGGAGTACATTGTACAGTCTATTAGTTGCAAGTTTTCAAATTAAATATCCCAGTCAATTTTTATCGTATGAGAGTCAAATTTCTTATAATTTTATTTTTTCATAATGAGTATAAAACTTTCCTAAATACAAGAATAGGAACCAGAGGATCCCATTAAAATTTCTCTTCCCCCCCCCCATTTTTTAGTACACACTGCCAAAACATGAATATTTTTGTCATTTAAAACACTTCTGTATTTGGAAGTATATGACTACAACCAACAGTATCGAAAATAAAGACTTAAATACTTTTAAGATGGGCAAGGCTGTGGTTATTCATTTAATATGGCTGACTGCAGTAAAAAATGGAGTGTACAAACAGATGTTATAGCAGTCCCATATACAAAATTTTAAAGCTCTACAGCTAATCATTTTTGAGTTATTTGAGATACATATGTATGTACGTACAAATCTCCTGAAAAAAATCCCTTCTGAATCCATTTTACAACCTATTTTGGAGAAAGCAGTCTTTTTTTCTGTCCGTACATACAGATGTCACTCAAGAAATTCTACCAACTGGTTTCTGGAGTGGTCAAAATGGATATTTTCGTAGAAATATTGCACCTGAAATTTTTCACAATTACAATACTTCCTTTACTTCATACAAGAAAGTAAAAGTAGTAAAATAACATGCAAAGAAAGTAGGTACTTAAAGTGAAATTGTAACTTTTCATTCAAACAGTAAAACTGAGAAATTTCTGAAGAAATCAAAATTAATATAGAAAATTCTTTATTTATATTACATTCATCATGAGGGTGTAGGTTAGGCTATTGAATTTGACACGGTATGCGGGAGTTCGTTTGAGAAGAGGGGCAATTTAGTATTTTCTTATGGATACTGGCTCGTATTTACAATGTACGCGGCAATAATAATATATGTTTTCTTTTAATGCGATGCATTGTTTATATACTTTATCAAAACTCAGGAATATTTTGGTCCTTTGCAGAATTTTTGGCAAAATATTTACTGGGTACTTTAGTATTATTGCAACCACCTTGGTGCAATTTGGCATTTTTTTTGAAGAATAAAAAGAATGGTAATTTCAAATCAGAGAAAATTATTTATATCAGATCATGTATGTTATACATATTTTAATTTTATTCCATATTTATCCTGGAAAACAATTTATAAAACTACTTACAAACAGGTTTTTGATTCATTTTTGTTTTTGTTCTGCATATCCCCCGCATGCAATTAAAATCAACAGTTATGATCCAAAGTAGCCACCTACTCCATTAGTCAATTATTTTCAATGAAGTATTGAAAGAACTGGAAGGGCATGAAACGTCTTTGAGACATCCTAGTTTATATGTAATATGCTTTTAAAATATGCAGAAATAAAACAAAGCACAATGTTGAAAGCGTTTTGTGGAAAATATAATTTAAAAAGGAACTAAAAGAAACAATATAGCAATCCAAATTTCATATATTATTGTTGTTTCTTATAATTCAAGTTCTGAAAAATGAAATGTAACTTCAAAAATCAGTTCAACAATGTCATTTGTAATTGGCACAACATAGCGATAATGAAATTTAAAGCGAATAATATTTCCATCTGTGCAGGTAAGGTGATAAAAACATTTCAATGCAATTCATAGTTCAGAGAATAATACAATGTACGTCCAGAAAGTAAGTTCCGTTTGGTAATAAAAGTAAATTGTGTACAGCTACAGAAAAGTTATTTATTGCACAAAATTCAACAACTCTTAAACTACTTTTCCACATAACTGCCGAAATATTGCAGGCATTTGTCATAGCGTGGCACAAGTTTTTGTATACCTTCTTCATAGAAATTTGCCGCCTGTGTCTTCAACCAGTTGGAAACGGTTTCTTTCAGCTCGTCGTCATTGTTAAAGTGTTGACCGCCAAAGACAGACTTAAGATGTAAGAACAGATGAAAGTCGCTAGGAGCGAGGTCAGGGCTGTATGGAGGATGGTCAAACACGTCCCAGCCAAATCCCTGTAGGAGGTTTTTCGTCACATTTGCACATTGTGGTCGTGCGTTGTCGTGAAGAAAAACAACACCTTTTGACAGCAATCCTCGGCGCTTATTCTGTATTGCGCGGCGCAATTTCCGATGTGTCTCGCAATAAGAATCTGCTCTGATTGTTTGACCACGCGGTAAGAAATCAATGAGTAAGATGCCTTTCCAGTCCCAGAACACTGTGCACATCATTTTTCGAGGTGTCAAGATTTGCTTCGGCTTAACCTTTGCTGAGGATGAAGTGTGCCTCCATTCCATTGATTGCCGCTTACTTTCAGGGGTGTCGTAAGAAACCCAAGTTTCATCTCCTAGAAATTCTTCGCTGCTTTCAGCCTAACGGGTCAAAAACTGAAGTGCACTATCCATCCGTTTTGTTTTGTGTTGCTCAGTAAGAATCTTTGGTACCCAACGTGAGCAAAGTTTACGAAATTTCAGTTTTTCGGTAACAATTTCATGCATTAGTGATCGGGAAATTTGGGGAAATTCCATAGCGAGAGCACTAATTGTAAACCTTCGGTTTTCATGGATCTTGTCATCAATCGCGTGAACCAGTTCTTCTGTAACCAAAGATGAACGCCCACTTCGTTCTTCATCGTGCACATCACTACGTCCGTCATTGAACTTTCGGACGCATCTTCTCACCATCGAATCACTCATCGCTTTTGGTCCGTAAACATCGCAAATTTGCCGATAAATTACACTAGGTTTCACTTTCCTCGCATTCAGAAAACGAATCACAGATCTGATTTCACAAGCGGCGGGATTTTCAATCGACACCGACATTGTAAACAAGCACAACAAAGCGTACGTGACTGACAGCTATTTCCAAATGGTACGCGTTTCTTCTCCTTGATACAGAGCGTTTACTGCGCATGTGCGGAACTGCGATCGCAGAGCTGCAGCGGAGATAAATTGAAACGGAACTTACTTTCTGGACGTGCCTCGTATACAGAGGATATCCTCAGAGACTCATAAGGCATTGAAAAGATATCATTTAAAAACTTTAAACCTCTTTGTTCATTAATGGAAGGGAGGGAGTTGTGGATCTCACGAGATGAGCTGAGGGGGTATACACTCGAAGAAATTGATCCCCCCATCTTTTACTTTCTCGATACAGTCCCAGTGTGATCTTAATGCAACCCCACTGTGGAGATAAGCGTAACCAAATAAGCCCTAAATCATCTCTTTTCATTTGCAACTCATTCTGGGTGGGGTGGCGTGGGGGAATACAATGCAATGAATCTATCTCAAGGGTCATGGTCTAGCCCCCATTTTCCTCTGATGAGATTCTGCCGTTCCTAAAGGATGAAGACACATTTCCAGCGGATCAGTCTTTCTCAGGGCAAACAGTGAAACAGTTAAGTTAAACTATATTACATCATTCTTTCTCTGTCTTTCCGAAAATTTTTAAGCATCTCTCTCTATATACATACATATACACTGAAGTGACAAAAGTCATGGGATAGCAATATGCAAATATACAGATGGTAGTAGTATCGCATAGAAAATGTATAAATGTGAAGTGCTTTGGCAGGGCTTTCATTTGTGTTCAAGTTATTCATGTGAAGAGGCTTTGACGTGATTATGGCCGCACGACGAGAATTAACAGACTTTGAACGCGGAATGGTAGTTGGGAGCTAGGCGCATGGGTCATTCCATTTCGGATATCGTTAGGGAATTCAACATTCCAAGATCCACAGTGTCAAGAGTGTGCCGAGAGTATCTAATTTCAGGCATAACATCCCACCATGGACAGCACAGTGGCCGACCACCTGCACTTAACGACCGAGACCAGCGACGTCTGCGTAGAGTTGTCAATGTTCACAGACAAGCAACACTGCGTCAAATAACCGCAGAAATCAATGTGGGACGTACGAGGGAAGTGTCCGATAGGACAGTGCGGCGAAATTTGTCTTCCTTGGGCTATGCCAGCAGAAGACCGACTTGAGTACCTTTACTGACAGCACGACATTGCCCGCAGCGACTCTCGTGGGCTCGTGAGCATATCGGTTGGTCCCTAAACGAATGGAAAACCGTGGCTTGGTCAGATGAGTCACGATTTCAGTTGGTAAGAGCTGATTGTAGGGTTCGAGTGCGGCGCAGACCCCACGAAGCCATGGACCCAAGTTGTCAACAAGGCACTGTTCAAGCTGGTGGTGGTTCCATAATGGTCTGGGCTGTTTTTACATAGCATCGACTCGGTCCTCTGGTGCAACTGAATAGATCATTGACTGGAAATGGATACCTTCAGCTACTTGGAGATCACTTACAGCCATTCATGGACTTCACGTACTCAAACAACGATGGGAGTTTTATGAATGACAATGTGCCATGTCACAGGGCCACAATTGTTCGCGATTGGTTAGAAGAACATTCTGGACAATTCCAGAGACTGATCTGGCCACCTAGATCGCCCGACATGAATCCCATCGAACATTTATGGGACATCATCGAGAGATCAGTTCGTGCCCAAAACCCTGCACCTGTGGTTCAATATTTCTGCAGGGGACTTCCAATGACTTTTTGAGTCCATGCCACGTCGAGTTGCTGAACTTCGCCGGGCAAAAGGAGGACCGACAAAATATTAGGAGGTATCCCATGACTTTTGTCACTTCAGTGTATATACCTATATATCTATATACATAACGGAAAGAGAGAGGGATTAAAAATTAGCATTTTGCCATGAAACTACTACCATAAACAAAGCCAAAAATTATAGTATTAATATATACTTAGCATTGAATATAGAGATGAAAAATATATACCTAAGATAAGGTTGCTTAATATTGTCCTTGCAACTCGAATATTTTGATA
The DNA here is from genome assembly GCA_000611955.2 of Stegodyphus mimosarum. NCBI lineage: Eukaryota > Metazoa > Arthropoda > Arachnida > Araneae > Eresidae > Stegodyphus > Stegodyphus mimosarum. The sequence continues at coordinate 673,069 of KK120826.1, forward strand.
TGAGCCCAAAATGTGGATTTTGCTATAAAGAAACAATAAAAGCATGTTTATATGAAAAATTCTGGTATACAGGAAAAGCAAACTTTTAACTATTAACTCAATTTTAAACACTCATTAGTTTTAAAATTAGGTACATATTTAGAACACTTTTGCATACACACCTATCTGCAACTACAATTCTTGTCTTGGTAACATTTTCAATTGAGTATTTGGTTCTCCCATCTTTCCCGACAAGTCTTCCAATGGCTCTTGACAGATGATCTCCATGTAATGTTTTCACTAAAATTAAATACAAGTAATACACACCAAATTCAAAGTATATATATATATACACTAGATATGCACAACCTGTGGCTCGTGGGCCAAATATGCCCCACTAAGACATCTTTAAAATTTTGCTGTGATTTGACATATTGGTTGTCTCTAGAAGGGAAAAATTTCACCACTACCTTTCATCACTCATACTCCTCTCTCCTTTTGAAGTGAGTTTTGGCACTAAGCCAAGTTCCTAGGGTTGAACAAAGCAAGTTTCACCCCTTGAGCACGAAAACTGCTCCTATCCTGTACAGCGCACAGATTGAAGAAGGGTCTATGGTATGAAGTAGCACGAGTGCATTTGCACACATGCGCTAGCAAAATGGGACAGAAAAATATTTCCTCAGCTTATAAGCGCTGCATTCATTTGCTTTGCATTGTTGCACTTTTGGCTTCTTGACTATATATTGTTTTACCACTTGTGTGTTTATTTTTCTTTTCGAGACCATTAAGAAGATTCTTGTTTTGAATATTTCACTTTTTTTAAAATATTATTTTGAAAGAGGGACCAATGTAGAATTTTTACCATTTTTGCATTAAGTGGTTTTGATAGTTATTTGCCATGATGAATGGATTGAAAATGAAAAGAAAGGTAGCAGATGACAATAGGAAATTTTCGGAGGCTTGGAGTTCAAAATACTTTTTTGTGGAGCAAAATAATTGGCGCACATGCTTGATATGTAATTTAATGATTAGTGTTAATATTAAGCGACACTATGACACAAAACACTCAACATTTTCAAAGCTTGAGAGGATCGAAATTGTGAAATCAAATCTCTTCACTATTCTCTCGTTGCACAAAGGAATGTATTTACAAAGGCATCTTTACAATTAGATAATTGTGTTGAAGTTAGTTTCAGAATCACAGCCTTAATTGCTAAAAGCTGGCTGCCCATTTACTGATGGCGATTTTGCAAAGGAGTGTATATTGTTGCTGTCCAAGAAAGTATGCTCGGAACCTACAATGAAATTTAAAAATAAGATTCTTAGCAGAATAACAATTCAAAGAAGAATTGAAAATTTAACTGATGATGTTAATGAACAATTGAAGATTCCTGCCACCAAATTTAAGTGCTTTTCTCTACCAGCTGATGAATCACAAGACATTACTTAAACATCTCACCTACTTTTGTTTATTAGAGGAATTTTTGAAAACTTTGAAGTAACTGAAGAACTTGTTGGAATGAATTGAATGAAGGAGCAAACAATGAAGAGCTGATATTTTATCCTCCATTTTAAATTTGTGTTCTGCACACAATTTTGATACTAACAAATTCGTTAGTATCACTACTGATGGAGCTCCTGCCTTAACTGGAATTCAGAATGGCATGGTGAGTCTACTGAGAAACAATTTGATTTGGATGATCGAGGCAAAGATTTGCTTGGGTATCACTGTGTCATACACCAAGAACATTTACATTACATACAGGATTTGACAGCCTAATGAAACTAGTAAGCAATACAATCAATTTTATTTGCTCATATGGTTTAAACTACAGGCAATTTAAGGAAATGCTACACCATATAGATGTATCACGTAGTGATCTCACATATTACTTTGAAGTACAGTGGTTGAGCCATGCAGAGCTTTGAAACTGATTTGATTGATGAAATAATACCATTCCTTGAAGAAAAAGGCAAGCAAATTAGGATGTTAAAGGAACCATCTTTCAAGTGTGACTTAGCAACGTGATGCCACAAGTAAATGACCTAAACAAAAAATTGATGGCAAAAGACCAATTCATCAGACAACTGGTCAATGCAGTATCTGCTTTCAAACTAAAACTCCAACTGTTCTCAAAGCAGCTTGGTTGTAAAAATTTTGTCAATTTTCCCTACCTGAAGAAACTCAAGGAAAATTTTCCTGATAGACAACTGGATTATTCGGATCAAATAAAGATGCTTCTTACTTCATCTGAAAAGCGACTTATAGATTTTGAGTTGCATAAGGTTAAATTTAAACTGTTTGGGGATCCATTTTAAGCTCCAGAAGATGTTCAAACGGAACTTATTGATTTACAAACCTCTGACTTATGCAAATCCGGATTCTGTGATTTAGACATTCTTATAAAAATCTACTTGCCAAATTTTTGCGCTTAAAAAATTGTACACACAAATATGCTACCATGTTTGGTAGTACTTATATATGTGAACAAACATTTTCTTTTATGAATCTAAATAAGTCAAAATTAAGAAATAAATTGATAGATCAACACTTACAATGTGTTTTAAGGATATTAACAACTAGCTTTCAATCAAATATAATAAAAATTGTTGATAAAATTTAGTCTCAAAAACAATACTAATGTATTTAACTATGGCTAACTTGTATACATTTTTATTACAATATTTATATAACAAATTATCATACACAAACATAATTTTTTTCCCAAGCTGAATTGGGTGTTTTAGCTCCAGTAGTACATGCCAGAGGAAAGGAAAACCTTCCTCCTGCCTTCCTTACATACATATGTAATGGTCTCCAAATCAGTTTAAATTTGATATGGTACATATCTGAATTGCAAATTAAGAAACTTATTACATTGACCACCCCAAATGTTTTGTATACATTACTGGCCCTTGGCAACCAAGTTGTTTCTGGAAGCTAAAGAGTTTTGTTGTTGGAGCCAAGTTGTTTCTTCTGTTAAAAAGATTGTGCACCCCTAATATACACATATACATGCTAAAGGTACACGAATGTACTTGAAAACTACATATACATTGGTCATTAAAATTAAAGGATAACGACAGAAATAAAACATAACTGATACTCAATGAAAAATTAGAACAAAAGCATTAGTTAACATAAATAACAATGTCTGGTAGTTGAATATTCACAAAATATTGAAACTAAAACCAAATTTACAGAAATTGGAAAATGATGAAAAAATCAAGCTACCTCTTGTGAAAAAAATGTTTCCTTAATATGGCGTATGGTCACTTCACATCTTGACTTCATAAATTTTACCAGTGTTGATCAAGCCTCATGACTTGTCAATAAATAATACTCGGGCCCCGTCATCTTGGTTCCACTGAACATGAGGGCACCAGTTTAAACAGGCCCTGTAGGAAGCTGGAGTGAGTGGGACACAAATCATTGGTTTTCTCACATATAGTCAACCTCGTTAAGCCTTCATGCAGCAGTAAAATGACTAATTCGAGTTTCTGTGGCAGCCCGAAGGTCGAAAACCAAATCTCTTGTAGTCACTTCGCATGTTCTTCGAACCAACAACGAAGAGAAAACAGTCTTCTGATGCAGTTGTTGCGCTTGGTCGTCTGTGGCCAGGCTGTCTATCAACTGATCCAGTGCTTAGCTACTTCAGACTCTTGATATGACACTGTGTGATATTCAAATCTTGGATGACCTCTGTTTGTGCTTGACCTCTGTTGATTCTACCAATTATTCACCACCTTTGACCTTCACTTAAATGTTGCTTCTGAGCCATAACTATTGAAAACTGATCACAACAATGTCAATCACCCAATTCAGATATTTTTGGTGCTAATGTATGTACAGAAGCGCAGTTTGGTGTTCAACTGTATTTAATTAACATAAATAATTATAGCATTGGGCACTGGTTGCAACCACGGCTGTGGAGTCAGTAGGAAAAATGACCAACTCCAAGAATTTTAAACTTAAGGACTCAGACTCTCTCATATATATGTAAAACACATGTGTTAAAGCTTATTTTTTTAATATAAAGGAAGTAATAGATGCTACAGAAAAAAATGATGGCATAGCAAATTATTTACATTTAACTAGCATTTATTATGAAATGGTTAAACTGGTATTAGTTATTTCTAAGAAACAATATCGCTTTGGCAAGATCTCTGTTAGAGGGCCGTAGGCCAGATTTGATAAGCTTCAGAGCTGAGAAGTCTTTCCACACTAAATTGAGTAGGAGAAAGAGCTGTTACTATTAGGGCTACTTCTTTTAACTTTTCAGGATAGATTTTTATAAGTTCTAAAATGGGATTTGGTATCTTGCAAGAGTAAACATATTTCTCTATTTCTTCAAAGGCTGTATAGAAATCTTGTTTGCATTTTTTTCATTTTTATATCTAAAGTCACCTCATTCTTTATTTTTACTCGCTTTGCCTTAGGCTTTTCAATGTTATCCAAATATTTCTCAAAACCTAATTCAACACTAGAAGAGGATGATAAGAGACTGGGTTGCAATGTCTGCAGTTTGACTGTCCTGATCTGAATACTCCAATTGTTCTGAGAATAATTTCATTCTTAATGAAAGTTCATAGATGGATTTCTTTATCTTCTTAAATTGTTCATCAACCAACAGAACTCGGTGTTTTGGATCTACATATATTGAACCCAGCAAGATCTCATTATCTAGCAAACTAGTTTCTCTTTTCAATTTGCCAAATGCCAGCTATATTGGCCATTAAACTCCTTGCTTGCCAATCGTCCTGAAATGTATAAGAAAAATTTGCCAGTGCTTCACAGTCGTCCAAATGTTCCACTATCATTGGTCGTCCACTAGTACATAAAACACACAGTGGTGAATCAGCTAGTCCAATGCGAAATAAATGATTCTGTAGACAGTCATGTCCCATCAATAGTCTAAAAGAAGCAACAGCAACTGTTCGCAGGTGGTCAGGAACAAAAGCTGGGTTTGTTGAAAGAACACTCCAAGGCTTGCCCTCACAAGCCCAAGTGCCAGAAATCTCCAAAAGTCTTTTGATATGTTAGCGATGTCAGAAGCTTAATAGAATGTTGTTTTTGGCTTTTCGAGAACCATAGACCCCTTTTTCGCAAGCATATCAGAAATGTCATTCCCATAAATACAGCAGTATGAAGGTACCCACTGAAAAGATATCTTGTGGGAAAATTCTTTTATGACTTCCTGACACTGCTGAATGCATATGTTCTTATACTCTTGGTAAGAGGAGATGGCCTCTATTGCTGAAGTCGAATCCAACAGTACAACAGCCCTCCTGAACGAGCTCTGTCTCAATAACTGTTGGAGAGCTACATGAATGGCCTTCAGTTTTCCATCAAAGTGAGTGGAGTAAGCCCCTACAGGAATGTAGAAACTGAAAAGCTTGCTAAAAACTCTAGCTCCAGCCCCCTAGATCCTATCGGTCAAAGAGCCATCTGTATATACATGTATCCATTCCTCAGCCGGAAAACGTTGCTCAATTGTTTCCAAAGCTATAGTTCTTATTTGCTCTGGACTCATTTCACTTATTAGTTCTTATTTACTCTGGACTCATTTCTTTCTTATTACTTTCATTTCCAGGTCCAACCGCACATCAAGGGAGCTATAATCCAAAGGATTTAGCAAAAAACACCAGTGCCGGTTTCAGTCTTATATGATTGTATTGTTCTGGGTGAGAGACACACTGCAGAAAGGCATTTGGTGTCTCCAGATTTCGTTGTTTATTATAATCATAATTCCTTTAATGAGGGTTACTTGGTAGACGAATAAGTCTCTGGAAAAGGATGAAAGCATTTTTCTGAATCAGGTTTGTTATTGGTTGGTTTGCCAATACTAAATGGGTGTCGAATGAGAAGAATAGGAGTCGTTTTAACAGCCCCGGTTATAATGCGCAATGCCTGATTTTAGAATACCTCCAGATATTGTATCACCTCTCATGTAGCCAAAATCAATGTCTCAGAGCAATAATTTAGTATTGGTCGAATATACATTTTATATGTCGAGTAGAGTCTCTCTACTACAACCCCATTTAACACCTGCTAAGCGTTTAAGGATAGGTAATCTATGCTCTGCCTTAGAAACCACATGCCCTGCATGCTTTCTCCGGCTTAAGCGCTTGTCAAAGATACAGCCAAGATAGGTGGCCCCATCTGTCTGCTGTAAAACCGAATTCTCATGCATTAGTCTAGGGGTAAAGTGTCTGTTGAGAGAGAAAACTGACAAGTAGGCTTCCCCTGATTAACTCTCATATTATTAGGAGAACACCACCACTCCTCAAGTCTCTGGAGTACAGAGTTTAAGATTCGGTTTAAATCATCCTGATCTTTTTTGTTAGCTCTGGCCCATACGACAAAATCATCAGCAAAAAGGGCAGTGTTCACGATTCCATCCAATTCTAAGATGTCTGGTAGGTCGTTAATGAAAATGTTAAAGAGAATAGGGCTAATAACTGTGCCCTGAGGCAAACCTGTTTCAACTTGTTTATATTTTAAAGTGCTGGTGCCATAACAAGCAGCACAAAAACATTGGGTCAAGAAATGTTTTACCCAAAGGAACATTTTTCCACCAACACCAAATGTCTGGAATTTTTTAACAGCGTTTAACCTCCAAACGTTATCATACGCTGCTTGGAAATCTACGTAAACAGCCAGTACCGAATTTCATTCATCAAGTGCATCTTTAATTGACTGGCTTACGAATACAACTTGTTGACTTGTAGAATGCTAATTTCTAAATCCTGCTTATTTGGATGATATCAAGCCATTGGTTTCCAAACACCACTTAAGATGGGAAACAATCATTCTCTCCATTATCTTTGATAACACACTAGTTAAAGCAATTGGTCTATAGTTGCCCAAATCCTGCTGTGGTTTGTTCTTTTTAAGAATAGGGATCAAGATGGATTTTTTTCAGGCAGCAGGAAATAGTCGAGTTCCAACTCTTATTACAGAGCTTCAGGAGGACATTCAGGGTGTTTTAGTCAAAATTCTTTAAAAATTCAATATGAATATTGTCTGGGCCTGGGCTTTTTTTTTACATTTCATTTGTCCAATAGCTCCCCACAATTCAGAAATACTAAAGTCTCTATTAAAAACCGAAGGTCCTCAAGGGCTAGAAGAAAATTTCTCAATAATTGTTTTCCTAAGGGTATTTTGGCTGTTCTTTAGATTGCTTTTTAAACGCTATCTTTTGCAATAAAAGGAGTTAAAAGCATCTGCAATGACCAGATCATCTGCCAGCATTTTTTAACCTACTTTCATGGGTTCTCTTCCATGAACACTATTTTCCCATTTCACTCCATTCACAAAATTATAAACCTTTTTTTCGTCCTCTCTATAATCCATATCAGTAATGAAATCATTAAAGCATTTTTTTTGCCGTAATAATTTCTTTTCTAAGGATGGCTACACTTCTTCTCCATCTTTGGATGTCCTTAGGATTTTTTTTTTGTTTGTTTGTTTGTTCAGCAACGTTTCGAGATTCAATGTATATACCTTTTAATTCAGTCAGTCTATCATTCCAGAAAGCCTTGAACCTTAGTTGTTTACCTCTTGGTAGTCACTTCTTTGTGGTTGTCAAAATCAATTCAGAAAAATAAGAGAATGCCTTGTCGATGCTCATCTCAGGGTTTAAAAACTTAGGTGGCTGGGAAAAGATAGTCTCAAGTTCCCAGCAAAACTTTCCCCACTTCGCTTTCTTAAAAATTCCACCTATTTCTCACTTTATTTACTAAAGGGTAAGAGGAGTGTAATCCAAAACAGGTCATGATCATACAATGTCCAGAACCGGGATCCTAAATGATTTCTCTTCTTGCATCCCCAGCTAAATCAACAGTGGGTAAAATCCGATCGGGATTCTCTTTTCTTCATTGAAGAAATGATTCCTTTTTGAATAAGTCCTCCATTTCAGAGAAAATAAACATCACATTCTTCCATTCTTGCCTCTCGTTAATTCTTCAGATTCTAGCTTTTTGTAGCTATATACCATGTAGAAAGAAGAAAGTTTCCAATTCTGCAAGCTCATTCCATAGTCTTTCTATCAAGGAAACAATAGGGTTATATACATTTTCAAAAATGGTCTTAATTCTAACAACCTCTATACCATCAAATACGTACTTTCCCATCACGTTGCTTGATCAATAACTGCTCGCTTCCTAGGAAAGTAACTTGGGTATATGATATTTACAGTCGTCTTTTTTTTTTCATGGTTGTACTTTTCGAAGAAAGTGGCACACCTTTGAAAAAGCACAACCCAACATTGCAAGTTTTGCACATGTACCGGGATCCGTATCAGATTCACTTTCTGAAGGCAATTTGTGTATCAGCCATTTGCAAAATAATTAAAAATCAGAAAAAAATAAACTAATATTATATCTACAATTAGAAAATATAAACTATAAAATAAAAGTCTACAACTCAAAGCTACCAAAATGTAGTTCTAACAAAACTTCTTAGAACGAAAGCGAAAAAGAGAACAACAGCTCTAATAAAAAAGCAAACAGCTAATTGATAAAATTACCCCTGATCTTTTCAGAAAATCACCCCAACACACAATTTCTTAGTTGATAACCAAACCTCCCCTCTCCCAAAAAAGAAAAACAGGAAATGAAACGCAGATGTGGATACACCTTTCTACTGCGAATGAGCTCACCGGAGAGCTGCAGTGAAACAAAGATACAGTTGTTGGTCTGGTCCTAGTGTTTCAGTGATCCCACTCTGGGCACAACAGATGTTCGCAGTTTGATTTTAGGTAAGATTTCAAGGCAAAAATTTACAGCTAATATAGAACAAGGAGATTAGCATACAGCCAAGAAAATAACATAATCTCTTTTCAAACAATTTGCTTTATATCCTAAGAAAAATCTGGTGGATTTCTTTCAAAAATGAGGGTCTTTAAAAACTAAACTTTTCTAAAATACATGGACTGGTTTGTGTTGTGCTGCTATGCAGTATAAATAAAGAAGGTTCAGAGTAATCTATAAATTCTTTTTCATTAAATTTTTCTGTATGCACAAATGAAAATTTTATTGTTGTTTATTGTAAATTAATGTTGCAACCAATGCCCAATGCTGTACTTATTATGTTAACTAAATACAACTGAATACAAATTTGCACTTCTGTGCATATGTTAGCACCAGAAATATGCAAAATCAGTGAATCACAATGTGTTGTGCAATGGATGCATGTTGGAATTCCGGGCTGTAGTTTTGTTTAAAATAAATGTGGTTTCTGAGAGTGATCAGTATTCAGTAGTTATGGCTCAAAAGCATCATTTAAGTGAAGGTCAAAATTGGCAAATAATTGGTAGAATCGAGATAGATCAAATACAAATGGGGGCCACCCAAGATTTGAGTATCCCTCAAAGTGTCCCATTAAGAGTTTGGAGCCACTTTTTAAGCACTGGACCAGTCAGCCTGGTCAAGGGCGACCAAAAGCAACAACTACTTCAGAAGACTATTTTCTGTCGTTGCTGGCTCGAAGAAACGTTGTCATGTTCAATGGAGCCAAGAAGACTCAGTTTGAGTATTATTAACTGATGACTCCAGATATATAGTCTGAACACTGATTCTAGGTGTGTTTTGATCTGGAGAGAGGAGGTAACATTCAATTTGTCTTCCCTTGTTCAATATCCCGTTTCCTCGACCACGGTTTAATATTTTGGAGGAGAATCATGACAGAAGAATATACTGAGCTGCATATCTTTCAAGGAGGTTCTGTAACTGCTTGGAGATATGTGGAAGAGGTATTGGAACCCCAGGTTAAACCGTTTAAGGGTGTTACTGGTACAAATTTTTTGTTAATGGATGACAATGCTCCGCCTCATTGAGCATACATGGTGTCAGAATACTCGCAAACAGAAGATAACACTTCGGACGGATAATGGATTGGCCACCTTACTCAACTTACATCGATTGAACACATGTGAGATGCCTCATGGCACCGAATTTCAGCACGCCAAATTCCTCCCCGACCCTCCAAGAACTGAAAAGAACACTTTTAGAAGAATGGTGTGTAATTCCACAAGGCTTTTTTAGAGTCTATGAAATCAAGATATGAAGTATGCATATCAGCATGAAGTGATCATAAGCCATATTAAAGAAAAAATTTGACCATAAGAGGTGACTTAATTTTTCCATACATTTAGTTTTAATTTCAATATTTTGAAAATAATCAACTGCCAAACATCGCAGTTTATGTTAACTAATGCTTTCGTACAAATTTCTGTTAATGATTTTTCATCAAGTATAAGTTTTGTTTTATTTCTCTCATTATCCTTTAATTTTGATGATGTTCTTGAAATTTGGCACAGATAACTTTTCCATTGCTGAGACTCTTGGAGTAAACAAAGTCTACAAAAACTTTACATTTTGTTTTTTGCCTAACAACATGAAACACCCTAATGTGCAATGAGAATAAATATGAAATGATATCAAGGTCAGTGCCACTGTCAGAGTCAGTATAGCAAAATTTTTAGAATTCAGGGCAAGCAGTGAGTATGCATGGTGCATTGAGACATATAAGATGAATCTCTTAATAAATTGTCTGTTTTCAATTTCAGTGCTTGTGTTTAGTGGGAAAAAAGGAAAAAAAGGGAAGATAAACATATTAAGAGAAAAACTTCTGTGATCAAATGGAGAAAATTCAAATAATTTTGTTTTTTCTATTTTTGCAAAAATTCCTTCGAAGATGATAAACTTGTTACAATTTTTTTAAAAAAAAACACTTAATATAATGATGACATTTTACATTTTGTAACATATTTTTTGGAATTGTAGATCTATGATCTTGTCCTTAAATCCTCCTAAACTTTCTGAGGTGCAAGGTCTAAAATCCCTACCAATTCTGTAAGAGCAAAAAGGCAGAAGAATTTTTTGGAGAAAAAAAAAGTCAGAAAAGATTAAAGTGAATTCTCAAAAGAAAACTGACACACATTTAAATATTTTAACAGAATTTTATGAAAAAATTATTATTATGAAATAATATAAAACAAGACAAATTACTTTAGAAATGATTACAGTAGCTTTCCCCACCCCCTGAAAAGTATTTCAGAAACTATGCTTTATAGCAGGGGTTTCCAAACCTTTCAGCCCATGGGCCATATTGGCTCTTTCAATGAAGCTTTGAGGGCCAAGATCCAATTAATTCATCATACTACGGAGATGCAATTATGATGAATAGCATACAAGCAGTGAGATTTTTCTGACTGGCTCTTATGCTGTTATCTCACAAAGAGCCTTGTTTTTTTTTTTTTAGACTTTTATGCAGTTTCACCTAACAAAAATTTCTTAAAGCTGTTTTTAAATATTTGCAAAAATATATTTTTGTCCCAGAATATTAGAAATTTCTTTGTTTTAGTATGTACTTTACTTTTGAATGGATTTATCTCCCCATTGTCACAATTTACCTGCACATTTTATTTACATTTTGATTAGGTGCAAACTTTTGCTCATAAGTATTTCACATTTTGGATGAGTTTTGTGCGAACATTTTTTTTTCTAAAATTAAAATTAAATACAGCACACGCAGAACAAAAATTAAGATTTACATAAAATCACTACTGAAAATTGCTATGAACCAAATTACTATGAAAGTAGAAAAGCTAACACACAAAACATTTATTCTTGTAAAACGCACAATGAGAATTTGACTTCTTTGTACGAAGTAGAGGAAGTATTGTAATCTCGAAAAATTTCGGATACCATTATTTCAATGAAAATATCCATTTTGACCACTTTTGAATTCATTTGAATGTTTTTTTGTTTTTTTTGCGTGACATCTGCACATACAGACAATGTTGTGATTTTTCTGTTAAATTTTATGTTGTGCAAGAATAAAGGCCTCTTTTTCTCCAAATGGATTGTAAAATAGATTTAAAATAGATTCAGGAGAAATTTTTTTTTCTTGATGTCTGTACGTATGTATGCATGCATGTACCTTGCATAATTCAAAAATGAGTATCTTCAAAATGTTGAAATTTTGTATATGGGACTGCTATAGCATGTAGTTGTGCACCACCCTTTTTAGCTGAAATCCACTGTGCCAAAAGTATATAAATATATATATATATAGAGAGAGAGAGAGAGAAAGAGAGAGATAGATAGATAGATATACCCACTCAGTTACCCGGCTCAAAGAGCTGTTTTTTTATTCTTATATATTGATAAATTGCAGATTTTTTGCTTTAAAGCGTGAATGTATTATGTTGTTCTTATATTCCGGTTAAGGTTTTTATGGCTTAAGTTAATCTGCATGAAATAGTTGTAGAATTAGCAATAATTTAAAAGTTGTTTAAGTGCTACTAAGCCTAACAAAGCCTCTTTGTTTACATTTTAAACTCTTGTTTTGTTTGAAGATGTTTTGAGTTTTTATGTATTTGTGCCTTGCCACGAAGTGAGAACTGAATTGATTGAACAAGAAATATATCTCCGAGGAAAAATAAGTTTAAATGAAGTCTGGCAAAAAATATAGGACGCAAGAGGAAGTCATGTATGTCCACATGAGATTTTTTATATAGTGTTATTGTATTTCACTCATTATAAATTTAGAAACTGTTCTATAATGTTTATAGTACGTTTTGTAAAAAACGTGTATGATAGGCAACGCATTTCTAGATTGGCTGTCATATAAAGTATTTAATGTGTACATTATTTGTTACTTTAAGTTTTATAAAATTATTTTAAAGAAATCCCTGGCAGGCCGGATCATTAGTGCTCACAGATCAGATTCAGGCCTTGGGCCGTAGTTTCGGGAGCCCTGCTTTATAGCATTTATTTTGTTTATTTTTCAGAATCAAAATATTCCCAAGCCACAAAAATGGAAAGTGATGTCAAGTTAGGGCAGGAGAAAATAAAACTGCTTTATTTTAACATTATTTCTTAAACATAATTCTAACATATTGTCATTATTTTTATAATTAACAATGTTTTAATTATATTTTAAAAAAATCATCAAAACATTTGTAAATCTCTGAATAAAAAATTTTGTGCAGAAACCAGTCTTGAAATCATCAAAATGTTGATAAGCGGCCAAATTTAACACTGCATAATAAAAGAACTCACATTTCAAAACGGGAAAAATTTTTTGATGTAATATTTTATGAAATCGCAAAAAAGAAATAATTTCAAAATGTTCATGTTTCAATTGAGGCAGCGTCTCATCCCTAAAGCTGAAATATCCACCATTATATAAAGAAAGTGTTAAAGAATTCAAACGTTAAGCCATCAGATACATATCTGTCAATGCATGGCCCAAAAATATTCCTCGAAAATGACAGTAACAATAATAATAATGATAAAAAAAGACGGAAACATCAGATGAGTAAAATTACGGACATTTTGCCGAATTTAGCCAAAATTAAGGATTTTTAAGGACCAAAACTCGTTTCTAAAAATCCTAAGGACTTTTAAGTATTTCTAAAGATTATATGAACCCTGTTAAAAATATACAAAAATTAGAAGCAAGATTTTAAAGAAAATATTTATATTATTGAATGAAACTTTTACAAAACCTAAAACCTACACTAATTATAAAATGATTTAATTATGCAATCAAGTCAAAAAATGATTTGAATAAATTTAAATTTATCTTATAACTGAATTTTTTTTTCATTTTATATGTCAAAATTACTAAAAGCATGTATAATCTTGTATTAAATTAATAAAATTAAATAATTTAGTTTTAGCAAGTATTCATTTATTAACAAATTAATCCAGGATGATCAAATTTCATTTAGTTATGGAACTTGCATAAAAGCATTACAGTTTTAAAATTTATCAAAATTAATTATATCACTAACATATAAAATTCTGTCTTCATATGCTCATTATAAGCTTTCACATTAGTTAAAATTTCAAAATATAGAAACTGTTAAAATCAAGTCTATATTCTACAAAATTACTTGTTCTTCATTAATATGTATTGATTTGATATGCTTTAATATACTTAAACCCATTTTTATTGCTTACATCATGTATTAATGAAAATAATTTCAGACATTTGTGTAACTAGCAATTCATAATACAAGTGAGACATTACATGATTAAATTATAGCATTTTGCATTTTTAACCATGCGATATGTCTCTCTTTGAAATATTATAACTCTACAAAAAATCCATTTCATTTTTCTACGGAGGAATTGACAATGACTTCAAAAGATCAAAATACTATTACAAAACTTACCATCTTTTATGTCAAAAGATTCCAAGAATAGCTCATCCAAACGAACTAATGCCAATGCATCCTAAATAACAACAGCAATACTATTATCTTAACTCAAACATTCACAAACTTAATTGTATATAAGTTGAAATATATAAAATTAATATCAACCAATAGTGATAAACTAGCTAATAGGGAGGAGGTCCACCAGTGGGCAAGCAGTAAAGTAGCTGAAAAATGCTAATTCGGTCCGAGGTTCGAATCCCGCAAACGGGCTGGCTGCATGGGCGTTTTCGTAGTTTTCCTCGTGTGTAACATGTATACGAGCCAGTTTCCTTTAGAAAGTCCTCCATGAAAGCCTCCTTCCCCTTGAAGCTTTGCCATACTCACATAAACCAAACCAAACCAAAATCTAATATGAAGGCATGAATTAAAAACAATGGAAACAAAAACTTGGAAAATTAAATGGAAATAAAAACCTTTCCATTAAATTTAAAGTACTTTTTTAAATATTTTAAATTTTGCATTAATTATTTTCATTTAACTATTTTAAATTTTAAAAAGAATTTCTTTGATTATTTTCTTTCACAGTTCACCCAGATATAATTCAGAAAAATGGATCTATTGATAATTCTTTCACCTATTCCATGCAAAGAGTGAAGAACTTTTGACATGTTACTGTTTTACTTTTACAATAATTTAGTTTTATTTCTGCTTTGATTTCCAAGTTTTTGCTTAAACTGCTTCTAATTTTTACCGTCATGTTAATTTACCACTTTTTGTTGATGCTGATTTTATATGTTTTCAATATTTTCTTAATTTTATAACCCCTAGTTTCTAAATACCACCATGTAAGCCTCTTTTATTTATTAAGCAAAATAAAGGCTTGTGTTATCTGTTTATTCCCTATAGTAAACTTTCGACCACATACATAAAAGATAAGAACAAACAGGTTTTTAATTAATTTTAAGATATGCATTGCATTTCTGTAAAACGATTATAGCTTTGTTAGATGCTGTTTATTTTGTAATGTAATTTCAATAAATCTTCTTGTTTTCACCCTTATTAATGATTCTTAACTTGAAAATTGGACTGTTTATATTAACAACAATTAGTTTATTTGTTACACGAAAAAGATATAAATAGGCTAAATTTAAAATATATATATATATATATATTAACAGTTTTTTATTTACTGATGAGTGAGAAAGATTTACCTTCTAATATGCAAAAATGACCACAGAACGAAACTATATACAAAGGAAAGCATTTGGAAGTGTAACCTAAAAAATTGCAAGCAAAAGAAAAGTATGTTCCAACAACTGGTTCAATGGCTCCAAAATATTAGTTGTGAATTATTTGCTGTTGGCACAGGAAATTGTTAGTGATTAAGTAGCGTGAGATACAACTCAAATTTTCAAAAAATATGACTCAGAAAGATAAAGAGCTGTGAGCAGACTACATTTTAATGTGTTTTCTGTCTTTCTTTTAACAATAACAAGTATTAACTTATTAAAAACTGAAGATACTGCATCATTTTTCGAAGAAAAAGGCATTTATTTCATTTCAGAGAAACTTGGCAAAAATCTCTGGGCATCTGTGCATGCTTTACCATAATTCAAATAATATAACATTTACAGGCACAAAAGAAAATTATACTTTCATTTGTTTCTACCTGAAACTGTGGAAAATAGTTCATGCAAGTACTTTCACTTCTAAGTAAATAATGAATTTTAACTGTTTACTGAAAATATGTGTTATGTATAGTAAAAGACTAATTCTCAATAATTTTTTTCAATGACGGGCACTAGCCGTTTTAGACACTGGCTAATATTGAAGCCAGAAGTGGTGGTCACATTATTATGGAAGCACCTAATAGGCAGGCCACCGTTGCCTGCTATAAAGGGATGGACAAATTACATCCATGCTTTATGAGGGATTCAACCCAGGTCTTTCGGTATGGTAGTCAGGGTCACGAACTACTTTCCCGTCTGGGCGGCAATTTATAATAAAATAGAGTTAGTAAAATTTTTAATACACACAGCAATTAAGAAGATTTATTGCAGGTCAGAGTCATTTTTTCACCAGCTACAGCAATCGGTTGGATAAAATTTTTAAACTTAGTTTAATCCTTAATAATCCTTTTGTTGAAAAGGAAAAGATAAATGAAGTTTTTATGATTTATTTCTTGTGTAATATAAAACAAGACCAGCTTTCCTTAACAAATCCCCCGTGAAAACATCCCTTTGCGCAGACATACACTATTTGCTTGCTTTTCCTTAATCTTATAATTAAAATTCACATGTATGTCAAAGAAGATCATAAATTTACATATTTGCTTACTAACATTATGTACATTTAGGCCTATATAAAATGGCTGATATTACTTCCTTTAAATAAATTCCAATTAATGCCAGTATCACAAACTGCAATATATGCAGGATGATTCCAGATAAAAAATAGTAATATTTTTCTTGTAGGTGATTATCCCATTCTATTATTTAACAACTCATCATCCAAAATGGAGAAATATTTTGGATATACCATGATTTACTGAAATTTTCAAATACGATCACGATTTCCCTAGCCTATGTCACAGAAATTATAAGGGGTATTTGCTTTTCTAATTACATAATTAAAATCATCTGCTGTGTAATTTTAATTAAGATGTAATTATAATTACATTGTAATTGTTATTAGATTACATAATTACAGTTATACTGTATATACAATTAGATTTCAGAATTAAAATGCATTTGTGTAAATTGTAATTGCAATTAAAATAGTTACATTGTAATTACAAAGTAATTGCAGAATATTAGTACAATTACTATGTATTTTCAATCGCATACTACAGTTACATTTGCTAGATCATGAATTTCCTAGGCTACATAACTGCATTTATAAGAAGCAATTACTTTCTTAATTATAATTACCTACCGCAGTTACAATTATAGTTTAATTGTAATTAGATTATACAACTGCAATTAGATCCTGCAATTGCAATTGTAATTTGCAAATTGTAATTGCAATTGCATTGAATATGAAATTAGATTTCACAAATATAGTGTAATTATAATTTAAATGAAACTGTGTAAATTGTATTCGTAATTAAAAAACAGCTACTTTGTAACTGTAATTACTTAGTATTTGCATAATATTACAATTACAATGTAATTTCAGTTGCACGCTAACAATTACAATTACCGTTATGATTCCATTAGACTACATAATTTCAATTATTGGTCAATTACTTTCATAATTACGTAGTTATAATTATTTACTACAATAATAATACATTTGGAATTACATTTTTATTGTAATTCAATAAAATTTATAATTGTAATTAGTTATATAATTATAATATCTGTATTTGCAATGTAATTGTAAATAGATTTAAGAACTATAATGCAATTACATACATTGTTGTGGTAATTAAAAAGTAGTTAAATTCTAATTGTAATTGCAAAGTAATTAATTGCACTTGCAATAAAATTGACATCACATATTTCAAAATATTATTGCAATTACAATTACTGTTGCATTTTAATTCTAATTGCAATTACATTTTGCCAAGCTATGACCTAAAATTTGGAGCATAATTAAGCTGAAAAATGAAAATTCTCTATATGTACATAAAACATTTAATTTTACTTTAGCCAGCATAAACACAGAAAAGATGAAGGTTTTAAGTGAGCTATTTATTCCTAATTGTTATTCATAACTTAACGAAAAAAACCCATATGCCTCTAGGAAATAGTTTCCCCTCATCAGCTATCCCCCCCCAACATAGGAAAATGATCACCTGTCAGTTAAGAGCAGAGAGGGGAGGGTACTCCAAGACAAGCCGCATATATGCTGCTTTGCCGTTTTGTGCCAGAATTGAGGTTTCCATATATGGGCTGCCTTGCCAATATGAGAGCCAATATTTTCGAACACATATATACGGCCTTGCGGTTAGAGGATTAATATATAATATTTAATAAAAAGTTTGAATAAGCCGCTGAAGCAGCAGTGATTGATAGGTTGTTTTGTATTATTTTAGGCCCTGTTAATTGTAAAAATAATGTTTTATGCTAATTTTTACATTTTTTTGTTGTATCATCCACAATGCGGATTAAGGAAAGGCAATAACTAACCTTAACATGTATAGATAACTTTTATGGATGAGCAGTTAGTTATAAATAATTTAATTATGAGTCATAATAAATTTCCATGGTTACGATAATGATTAGTTTTCTATTTCTAAAAAATATACATTAAAAAAGCACCAAGAATATTTTACAGCAATTATAATTTATGACATAGGTTTTAAATTGATATTAGTATAATTATACATTAAAAGCTGTTTTGTAGTGACAACAAACAATAAATATTTATGTATCTTTCTATTTTGAAAAATTTTTTCAGATATTTTAACTAATTTACACCAGTTTTATTTTCTTTAGCATCTTTTCTAAGCTTATTTATTTCAATAAAGAAATCAATGTTCCGACTAGTCTCTGCTTCATCGAATTTGTTAATGTTCTAATAATGCACCGTTGAAGAATAATTTTCTTTCCCTTTATGAAACCAATTTTATTTTTTTCACTGAGTTTCCAGATTTCTGTTATTCTAAAGAACTGCTTCTACTGCAATGTATAGAAGAAACTGCTAATTTCCCAAAAATTCTCTAAAAGATCAGAAATTGATCACAAATTTCCTACAAAATATGTCCATTATGTGTTAATACTATGAAGACACTTTTTATTTCATCACATTTTTCTAGAAATTGTAGGTCTCTAAATCTTACGTTCAAAATAATAACATAATTTTGAGGTGAGAGGTCTAAAACTCAAAAGAAAAATTATCCTTACTAACTTTGTAAGAGCAAAAAAACCAGAGTTTTTTTTGGGGGGGGGGTGGAATTCAGAAAGGGAAGTGTAAAATGAATTTTCAACAGAAAACTGATACACATTTAAATATTTTGAAACAATTTTGGGAAAAACTTTTATCATTAAAAAATACAAAAGAACACAAATTTATTTTTAAATAATTACAGTAGTGTTTTTATTTTTTCTAAGAAGTGTTTCAGAAACTGTGCTTTATAGCATTTATTATCTTGATTATTTTTCAGAATCAAAATATTCCTAAGTGACCAAAATGGAAAGTACTGTCACTTTAAAATATGGCAGGGAAAATAAAAATGTTTTATTGTAATGTTATTTTTTAAATACAATTTTAATATATTATAATTATTTTTACGATATTTATAAGCATTGATATTTACATCTGTAAGATTAATCATTAAAATTTCGCAAATCTTGAAATAAAAACTTTTGTATGCAAAGTATGTATGTATGTATGTATCTTGAAAACTGCTAAAATAGTCATCAAATTTAGCACCACATAATTTCAAAATTCAAACGTTAACCCATTAAATACATATTTGTCAATGCACCACCAAAAAATATTTCCCCAAAATGTTAATTCACACTAAGAATGGCAGTTGTTTAAAAAAAGAAAAAATTCAGATGAGTAAAATTAAGGACCTTTTGCTGGTGTTGGCCACAATTAAGGACTTTTAGTACTTTTTAATGACTATAAGAATCCTGTAGACAGGATCTGCCAAAAATTAAAAAAATAAACATATTAAAGCAAAAAGGGAAGAAGAAAGGGCATTTTACTCAATAAGCAACCACCGTTATTACATCATACATTTATCAATTCAGTAATTACTGATTGCATAAACTTCAATAGGCAGAAAAAAGTGGCAGCAGCATACCAGTAAATGTTTGCCTCATTGCTGCAATCATGCTCTCCTCCACAGCAATAGCACTCAGATAAACAATTAAATTACGGCTTTTATTGAAAAACTACTGTCTTACCCAATCTGTAACACAAACTACTAAACTTCTTTTCACACAGACAACACCTCACCCCCCCCCAAAAGAAAATAAAAAACTTCATCCCTTTCATATACAAGCAAAACAATTTCATTTAGTAAAATATGGATGACATTTCAAGATGAACAGATGAGGTAAATTTGCATAATACAGAGATTCTTTCTACAGTGCCTTTCAGTAAGAGAGAGATGTTTTAAAAAAAAATCCGAAAGCTTTCAGATTTTATATTATGCCCAAAGGGGCATTTTTTCTTTTTAGACACATTTCGATATCATTTAAACTAAAAATATTTAAAAACAGCACATCTTTAGAATTTCTGATAGACAGTCTCACGCACTGGAGATAAAAATGCTTTTTTCCATACAGTGTTACCACTGCTTGCTTACAAATTGGTGAGTTTTCTAACCCAAAACTTGTCAAGTTTTACAAAAGATGAAATAGATAATAAAACAAATTTGAAATTCAAAGTTTGGGCTTTCATGTACCCATATTCTGGTGGAGGATTACGCTATTCAAAATTTGAGTGATAATATTTGGCAGCAACAATTTGAAAATTGATTCAACGCTTTTCATGAGATACAAAATGCTGTTTCAAGATCCCTTCTGGGTATGCATAGCTGCTAAATTGGTATATGCGTAACATTGTTATATGGAAAACCATGAGTTTACAAGAGATTTTCATGGTATGTGGCAAGGTCTTTTAAAAGCACTCCAAATTGATTCAAATCCTTTTTGTAATGCATGATTCCGATTACTGAACTATTTATAATATGATTCTGATGCAAAATATATTAATGTTTTCTAAATTTTATGTTCTTTGGTAATAGTTTGTAATTTTCTTACTCTTTTATACTCAGAAAATTCTGAGTATAGAAGAAAAGCTTTTTTTATCAAAGTAATTTTAAATATGACAAAAATAAAATTTATATAATTATGCGAATAAACTTAGTGATGTATCATTTATTGATTTAAAAAAACATTTTCATTGTAAAGGGTAAAAATTATAACACAGAGGGTTCAATTATCTACTGGGTGACATGAAGAAAAATCTGAAGAGTCTGCAGTTACCATGTATTAAAGACTTGAAATGCATATATATTGTTAAACATATATAAGTTATGAAAGATTGTTAAGTCTTACCTCTACTTCAAATCCTAAGGTGAAAGCTTGAACAAAATCAGATGCCTTCCGAAGAGCAGAAATATCTTTAGTTTCTTTGCATGTCTAAAATGGAAATTTTCATGAAAAATAAGACTTACTTAAAATCATGTCATTAATCCTTCAGAAAATGTTTTATGAAAATTAATTTGTGTGTGGAATTACTTACACAGTGTCCTTTCCTTCTGGGTACGTATAGTTAAACTTATGATATTTCATACTAAAATATGTGATCCTCAATATAATAATTAAATTGATAATTCAGTAACACTTTTCTGCTGTATGACATAAGTCATTAAAATATAAATCTGTCAAAAAAAAAAAAACTCTATACCAACATCAAATCAATTCCCCGGCACCATTTGTATCGTTTTCTATTAATAGTAATCTATATTCTAGCCTTCAAAATCCCTCATCATATTAGGAAGATAATGATGAAATATTAATTTTTTTCCTTTTAGTACATTTAAATTTGCCCAATCTTTTACATTCCAAATATGCCTAACCTTTTTACTCCCTTGTATGAAGTAAAGGAAGTATTGTAATTGCGAAAAATTTCAGGTTTAACATTTCAACAAAAATATCCATTTTGAATGCTCTTGAATCTATCTGAACAATGTTTCTGCCTTCATCTGTACGTATGGAAAAAAACGGATTGTTAAATAGATTCAGAAGACACTTTTTTTTGTGACATCTGTACATACATACAAGATAAGGGGACGAAAAATGCAGCTGGCCGCCAACCCTAGACCCCAAATTCTCCGTCCATGAGAACGCAAAAACTGCCTGTTGCTGTTTGCCCAAGCTTTCTGCTACTTAAAAGAGCTTTACCCCAATCAAAAGAAAGAATTTAAGCAACAGCATAATTTAAAAATTAAATCTCAAACAAGAACATTAAAATTTCACTATTCACTGTTAATTAATAAAATTATTAAGCACTGTAAAATAATACTTAAGAAATGTACACAACAGTTTCTGTGGCTTGCCAAATTCGAATTTGTGACCAAAGTGCAGCGTGAATAGCGTCACATGCACAACGAACTGCTACCACATAGGAATAACATTAATTGGTGGGATAAGCAGTTGAACGATAGTGGCAGTTTGATGGACAAACCCCATTCTGGCAGGACATCTGTCAGTGACGAGTCTGCAGAGGGTATACGGGAGTTACCTAAGGAGCTCTAAAAAACCTGTGCATATGTGTGCTCGACAATTACACCTAAGCAAGACAACTGTTCATAAGGTGTTAAAGAAACGTCTACATTTAACGGGTTACAAATTACACCTGTTGCACGCTATCAAACCGACGGAGAGACCCAAACGATTTGTGTTTGCTACAAATATGCTTCACAAGATCCACAAAGATAACTGATTTCTGCAGAAGATTATGTTTAATGATGTGGCGACATTCCATGTCAGTGGATTGTTTCATCGCCATAACATCCAAATATGGGCTGCTAAAAATCCTCATGCCTACGAAGAGTATGAACGTAACAGCCCTAAACTGAACATGTGGCATGATAAAGTGATAGGAACATTTTTCTTTGCGGAGCAGACTGTGATGCAACTACCTTAACATGTTGGAATTGTATGCAGTGCCACAATATCCAGAAAATGTCATCTTTCAACATGAAGGCACTTTTCCACACTATGGCAACATTGTTTGTGAATTTCTGGACACAACATTCCCCTAGCAGTGGATAGGCAGGGGTTCTGTCAAGCCAGGGTCACCACGATCCCCGGATCTGATACCCTTGGATTTTTACTTGTAGGGTTATGTGAAGCAACGTGACTACAGTGAACATATCAACGTCATTTATCACTTAAAACAGAGAATCACAGACGTTATTACACCAGATGTCCTTAACCGTGTGGGTGAAAAACTTGAGTATCATTTAGATGTTTGTAGGGCAACAAATGCAGCCCACATTGAACTACACTGAACAGGTATGAAACTTCAAGAGGTTTTCTTTTGTTCGGTGAAGATTTCACATGTATTTCATGTGCTGATTGCAATACATCTGTAGATGATGTTTGTTGATGAAAGTATCTCGCATCTTATGAGATTTGCTTATATCTCTGAAATTCTATGTCTCTTTGAAGATATTGAGCAATCTATACAGAGTTAGCATCATGCATGCATCACTGTGAATGAGAATTTTGAACACGTCTTGTGAAAGCCTAATGTGCATCTGCCAATTGTTATACTGTAAAGTCTGTCTAACAAAAGCATTTAAATTACTTTTTATTCTGTATGCCAGTAGTATGTCTTTGTGTCTATTCTATCTCCTATAAGTGACAAGTTTATACATGATTTTCTATGTGAATACGGTTTGCACTGATGTTGTCTACTACCTTGCAAAGTTTTCATGAGGAGTTTGGAGACATTCTGTACATGCACTGTTCATTCGGGATATCAGTTACACATCAGTCCATTAAAAAAAAATCTATTTATTCATAAGCCAGGGAGTTCCTGGACTAGATTTTTTTTATGCTTTCTGATCATCTGCAACCCCACGAAATTTAAAAGTTTTCAAATGCCACAACGATATTATTAGCACTCTACAGACAGGTGCAAATTTTAACAGACAAATAAAATTGCCCATGTTATGAACTTGATAGTTTTAGAAAGTTTTTACATTAGAATGCAATGCCATCTACTGTAAACAAAGAAAACATTAATTTAGCCACTGGATTTGGTTAAGGCAACATGCCACAGCATGTCAGTAGTACATCATTAGCCAACTTACTAGCAACTTTCTAAACTGGCAAAAAGCATTTGCGTAACTATTTTTACATCTCTTTGTATTGTTCTGTTCATAAATAATAATAAAATAAACATTTTATACAAAACAAGATAATAATAATAGGCCAAAAATTTTGCTGATTGAAGCTGCAGGATTGAAGTAAATTACAGCATCTAAGCTTACAATTAAATTGGAATCAAAGCAAAGCAATTCTTCAACAATATTAATAATTGCAAACTTGGGTAAGAGGTTTACCACTGTATCTAAACATATCAAAATTAATATAAGAATTCATCAGTAGAATAAACTACTTGAACAATAAAAATGCAAAAAGGAAAAAAATATACAAAATTACAGATATAAAAATTAACCTCCTTTTACTGAAATTCTAATTCAGAACTCGCCCAGGAGAAAATGAATTAAAGCTTCATAAAAGTTGATTAATATGTTTCAAATACATTTCGTTCTTCTGTTACATTCGAGATGAAAAACCGGAAAAGATTCAGTTAAATTGTCCAAATTGACTACTACTAAAAAAAAAAAAAAAAACTTTCCATTATGGAAATTGGCCATTAAAAAAAAAAAACATATTGGTCAAATACCATCATATGTAAATCCAACACTCAAACACAATTACAAATTAAAGAGCAAAATAAATATGCTTTAAATCAAATTCTCATTTAAACAACCCTAAACATTGGGCAGTCCCTGATTATGCAATCCTAAACTTTTAATACCAAGAAAACGAAAACTTTCCATAAGAGATTTTTATAAATAATACGAAATCTAATCTGAGCCTATATATATACATATAAATTTAATTACTAAATTTTAATTATTACCTAGGAAGAAGCAAAAACTGTTACATAATGAAGCTTATTAAAAGTTAATTATACACAGTCCAGTCACATTAATGTGACCACCACGTACTTTCCATGTCAGAGTTAAATAACCAATCACAGAAGGCAGGTGGCAGCACAGTGCAGTTGAGCGTATATAAAGAATGTGTGAGGACTTCGGAAAACATTTCAATCGTTGGCGTAATGCAGAAACGAAGCGATTTATCCGACTTCCAAAAGGGCATGATCATTGGCTTTCGGGCCAAGGGTGGAAGCATTTCCGAAACGGCTGAGTTTGTGAACTGTTCGCGTGCCGCCGTGGTAAAAGTGTACCGTGCATGGCAAAATGGGACTGTCCAAAATCAGCGACGTGGCAAATGTGGTGCACCACAGGCCATAGATGACAGAGGCGAACGACGGTTGCGGAGATGCGTTCGGGCAGATAGACGGGCTACCGTTGAGCAACTGACCACCAAAATGAACCAAGGGGCTACCAAAAGTGTCTCCCAAAGTACTATTCAGCGAACATTGCTGCGTCTGGGCCTCCGAAGCAGACGCCTGGTTCGTGCACCTATGCTGACTGCTGTTCATCGACGGCGAAGGCTAGAATTTGCACGCCAGTACAGCAGCTGGACGTCCACTGAGTGGCGACAGGTTGCGTTTTCGGATGAATCGCGTTTTATGCTCCATCGGACAGATGGACGTTGGCGTATAAGGCGTGAAACCTCTGAAAGGAACCACCCTGCAACCATTGCCGGAACGGTCCAAGCTGGAGGCGGGAGCATTATGGTCTGGGGAATGTTTTCCTGGCATTCTCTAGGTTCACTGATCATTGTGGAAGGCACAATGGATCAATACAAGTACGCATCTGTCCTTGCGGACCATGTTCACCCCTACATGCGCATTGTTTTTCCTCAGGATGATGGCATCTTCCAGCAGGACAATGCGAGGTGCCATACAGCTGCCAGTGTACGTGCGTGGTTCGAAGAGCACCAGGATGAGTTTACCGTCCTCCCCTGGCCAGCAAACTCACCTGACTTAAACCCAATCGAGCATCTGTGGGACCATCTCGATCGAGTTGTTCGCGCCATGGATCCTCAACCGCGTAATCTAGCGCAGCTGGCCACGGCATTAGAGTCGGCATGGCTCAACATCCCAGAGAACACCTTCAGGGACCTATGTGACTCTCTTCCTGCACGTCTCGCAGCAGTCCGCTCTGCGAAAGGTAGTTATTCTGGCTTTTGACAGATGGTCACATTAATGTGACTGGACTGTGTATTTAGAACACTGAGATAAAATTATGGAAAAATACTCAGTAGAAATTTTAAACTGTAATGGAATTCATAGTGAAAAACTCATAGTATTAATAAATACATATCAAAAGAAAATTAATTATTGTTGATCCCATGGAAGAAGGCTGATGTTTCAAAAGGAATTTTTCCACAAAGTCAGCAATAATTAAGGAGTGGTCGCATTTCGTCTTCCTTGTATATTTGAATGAAATGCTTTCAAAATGCGAAAAAAGCTAAGAAATATTATACTTTTAGAATTTAAATTAGAAAAGGTTCATCTTTACAGTATCACTTCAGGATTGTTTCTTTTTTCCCGCCAAGGTGAACATTAATTTCAAGATGGTGCCGATCCTTTTTGACGCCAACATTGGTAGCACGAAGGATCAGTACCAGTTTCAAGATGGTGCCGATCCTTCCACCTTCTACAGAAAATCAAACACTTACACAAACTCTGTGTCCGTGTGCACATCGGCCTATTTTAACTTAAAAACATCAGAGAATTGCGCAAACTAGGTATTGCACACTAATTTAACTTTATCCATGTACACATCAACCTATTTTAACTTAAAAAAAGTCAGAGAATAGCACAAAATAGGCATTGCGCACTAAGTTAACTTTCTCTGTGTATACACATTGATCTATTTTCACTTAAATCAGAAAGCTAAAATAAAGTTAAAACTATCATGTTAAGAAGAAGAAAATTCACCGCTGTATTATTTAAGTAATTTTCCCCAACGCTAGTTTCGGCAACATTATCAACATTAGGGTTACCAAAAAACCTGTTTCACGCAGCGGGCATCCAGATTTCATGAACAACCAATACCATTTGGTGATTTTTTTCAGACAGAAACCTATAGGAACCATACAATAAATATCAACCTTAGAAAATTTCAAAGACATGAAGGAAATTCCCCGATATGATCTAAGACTGCATATACACAAAACGTTTAAAATGATGATTGGTAAATATAAACATGTTGGTAATTCACATAAAACTTTTGCTTACATACACACATATATATATATAAAGAGAGAGAGTATATGTAAATAGAAAAAACAGATCCAAAATACTACAATTCTACCAAATGTTGCAACCACGATGAGGATAATATGAAAGTACCAGAATTTTTTCTCAATTTTGTAATAAACGATTATTCAAGACAAATACTACATACCTTTATTTCAACCATCCTGGTCTTTAAGTTAAACCTAATATTTAAGTGTAAATGCTGAACAACTGTAGTAAATATTTTCGCCCAGTTAGCTTTTAAAGGAGTATAACGATTAGGTGGAACAGGAATTTTACTCATTTCTTCATTACCTGCCTAAAGGAACACATTCAATTACAAACAAAATTATAAGAGAACCACAAAAAATTAGCATATATGAATTTACTATTACACAGATGTAAAAGTAAAACTAAATGTAAAGAATAATCAAACTGGCTAATTAATTTAAACAACTTACAATTTTTTGAATACTTCAAAATTATGGAATTTAAAAGGAAAAATAAGTTTTAAT
The DNA here is from genome assembly GCA_000611955.2 of Stegodyphus mimosarum. NCBI lineage: Eukaryota > Metazoa > Arthropoda > Arachnida > Araneae > Eresidae > Stegodyphus > Stegodyphus mimosarum. The sequence continues at coordinate 700,661 of KK120826.1, forward strand.
AGAAAAAATAATTTCACAACAGAGACTTCCAGCATAAAATATTCTCACTACAAAGATACAAAATTCAAAATGGAATTTCATGGTTGTAATTAACAGTATTTTAATATTATTTGTAAAAAATTATCCAATAATTACCAATAAAGCTTTTTTTGCAGGAGGAAAATACGGCCTACTATTTTTGTCTGCCATTTCAACATCTGTTTGTTTTCTTTTCCTTGATTTTATAACAGACCACGAACTATCCGTAGCATTGTCTGATGGCTTATTATTTGATTCCATAACTATCTATAAAACATAATTCAAATGATTCAATTATCACTCTATATTGCAACAAACAATAATTAAACAAATATAAATAAAAGTAACTTCGAGTATATTTAAAATATTTTGAATCTTTACAGAATGAAACAAAGCAGAAAAACATAATGCTGCATTGACCTACATTTCTAATTTTTTTTAATGTGCAAACCAACAGAAACATAATAGTACACAATCAACACCTCACTCTTTTCTTTTTTAAAATACCTGACAAGATTTAAATACTTTTTTTAAAAAATACTCGATTTCCAGGAAGTAGATGTTCAAGCACTTTCTGAAATGTAATCATCTTAATCAAAATAATGTTACATTTTCAGGATATACTTATCGAGTTTACAAAATTTAATTTTAACCACAAACAGAGAGTGCAAAACTTTCATCTGCATCTTCCAATGACATATAAACTTTCATCTATGTCTTCCAATGACATATAAACTTTCATCTATGTCTTCCAATGACTAAAAAACTTTCATCTATGTCTTCCAATGACAAAATTTGCATAAACTGAATTTTTGTTCAATATAATCAGTTATTTATTTGTATTAAATTCTAATAGCCCAAAAAATGTATATCATGTGTTAAGATCGAAAACAATAAAATCATTCATCAATCAATTTTTGACAAGTAGAAATAATCTATGACACTATACAACTTATAGTGAATAAAACTTTTTTTTTTGTTTACTTTTTAACATTATGTGCTAGTAGCTGTTAGGATTTTAGACTTTATGCTGCAGTTTGTTCATTAGAAATGTTCCAAGTAAACCGCATGTTAATGTATACATACATTAACAATTTATGATCACTCATAACTCTCTCATCACAGGAAAAGCTCTGAGTATTCCACCACTTGCCCATCTTTTCGGGGGGGGGGGAGGTTAGATATGTTTGATTTGCCCGGAAGTGAAGAAGATAGTATATCTTTCTTCCAAGAAACATGCATTTTACCTGACATTTGAGTATGTAAAAATGGCCATAAAATAAAACTATACATCACAGAAAGGATGAAAACTTGCAAGCGAAGGAAAAGCATACATTTTGACACTTGGTTTAATAGCTTCAGAATAATGTTTGTAACAGTATAGCAATTTATTTACTGTTGGGCAGAGGAAGTGACATCATCTAAGTGGGAGATGAAGCTACTGAATCTTTACAAAAATACAACTCACTGGAACAGTTTTATGAGAGGTGTATTCTCTGTATCTAATTTGACAATCATATAAGTCAACAACTGGACTTTAAAAACTTGTGGATGCAAAAGAAAAACTGTACATATGGAGAACAAAAAAGACCAGCAGGATTTTTCCATGATACAGGATAGTTAGCAAGGTACGCTGAGAAACCGATGAATTTTTTCTTGTAGTTTCCAAATACAGAAGCAACCACACACATGGCAGATATCTCTGGCCATGCACAAGAGGGATCTATGATTTATTTAAATTGTTGGCAAGCATATAAAACAGAGAAACTGGAAAAAGAAGGTTAGAAACATTTTACTGTGAGCCATAAATTTAATTTTGTTGATCCAACAACAGCAGCTCACACAAAAAATGTTGAAGAACTGTACTTGTTCCACTTAGTGGCAGAATTAAAATTATAGGTAGGTATGGCTTGCCCGTAAAAACATATTTCAGGGTGCCTCTTGGCAAAAATTAGTGATTTGCCACCAATGCACAATTTCAAGATGGCCGCTACACAAAACCAAAATAACAAGTCAAAGAATTGTACAAACTCAGTGCCTACGTACACATCGATTTATTTTTACTTAAAAAAAATCAAAGAATTGCACAAACTCAGCATTGTGCACTCCCTTGATTTTGTCCATGTACACATCGATCTATTTTCACTTATAAAAATGTAAGGAGAATGATGATGTCATATAATGTTAAAATAAAGTTACTTATCACCAAAATCGAACAGAATTTGTAGCCAATCAAAGCTCAGTAAACTGCGTTTTTAATCACACAATAAAATAACATAAAAAAGGAAATGCATCTTATCACATATGCACACTACAGAAAGGAAATATCAACTTACCATATTTAGAAATTTCTGCACCTTCAGTCAGCGGCACACAAAATTCCTTAACAGCATCCAAAAACTTTCTAAAATTATCTGAACTAGAATATGCATGTTGCCGCCACCACATAAATTCACAAAAATAAGAGTAAAATATATCTTCCATAGTGCCAGACTCTCGTTCACATTTCTTACATAAACCTTTCTTACAACAAACCCATTCAAAGCTATCTGAATAATTTTTATGTTCGACCATACGCATTTCCTTTGTACAAACAGGACACGTATAATGATTACTAAATAAACCTTCAATTACACACCAGTCAATTAATGCTTTTTCCCCCCTTTCATTCCAAATCATACAGAAACTTCAGATTAATCCCATCACATACAGCCATTTTACGGTGTACAACACAAAGTAAGGGTTAGAATAGATTTTAAGGTACCCCTTGTATTATGGCATAGTCGTTGTTTCATTTATTGGCAAGTTGTTTCGTTTATCGCCAACATGTTGTTTCATTTATGGTAACCGCACTAGTTGAATGTTATGGAAACCCTAGTGTAACATAACCGTTTGCATTCTTTCGGGAAATTTGGAATGATGGGATGTTTTGTATGGGTTTTGTGGTGTGTGTTGGTTGGGAAGTATATTGCTTGTTTCGTTGTTTACACGGTAGAATGGCTGAATGTAGCAAGATAAATTTGAAGTTTCTGTACGATTTGGAATGAAAAGGGAAAAGAGCATTAATTGACTGATGTGTAAATGAAGGTTTACTTGGTAATCATTATAAGTGTCCTGTATGTAGGAAGGATACGAGTTTAGTTAAACACAAAACTCGTTTAGATGGATTTGAATGAGTTTGTAGGAAGAAAGGTTCAGATGGTCACTATGTGAAGCATTCGATCAGAAAGGGTACCTAGTTTGAAAAAAGTCATTTGAGTAGGATTGATATTTTGATTTTGATACTTTGTGCAATTCTCTGATGTTTTCTAAAGTGAAAATAGGTTGATGTGTACATGGATACTGAGTTTGTGCAATTCGGTACTTACGTACTATGACAACTACCTTGGCGACATTTGGAGATAAAAATCTTCATTGGCATTTTTTAGTTTATGTTTATAAATTAAATAAAAGAACTTCATCAAAACAAATTAATTTAAATTCTTTTAAAAATGAAAGCCCCAATTATAAAAGAACAAAAATTTAAAGTACTAAAATCCTGAATATATATATATGTATACATATAAAAAAATGATATACCAAATACGAATAGAAAAAATTAATCATTTTTAATTTTACTATTGTAAATGATAATTAACAATTATTAAACTTATTTCTGAATAAGCTTCAGTGAAAGTTACATAAATAAATTATATTTTTGATACATAATATGCGTACAAATTTTTAAAAAATTGAGAGGCATTTAGCGTTAACTTTAAATAACAGATGGCAGCACAATATAGTTAACTTACTTAAAACTGGTTAAAAGAAAATCTTCCTCATTTGAAGGAAGTTGAAAAATGTTGATATCCATGCGGAAAAAATAATCGCAAAAAGTTTCATGTGTTTCACCTAAACGTAATAATCGGCGTAAATGTAGCAAAAAAAGCTGTGGTAATAGCAAATGCGGGACTAGTGTGAGATAATACTCTTTATTTCAGCGCCCTCTATAACCTATATTAGGGTTAACCTTTTTTTATAGCCGCCCAACCGGTATAGTGGTTAGCGTCGCCGACTGCCGTGCCGAAGGGCTCACGTTCAAATCCCGCTTATAACCAATGTTAGGCTTAACCTGTATAACATACAAAGGTCGCCGGATTTGGCGAGATATCTAGGTAGTCGTCATAATACGTAAGTACCTGCAATTCTTTGTCTTGTTATTTTGTCTTTGTGTAGTGGAAACTTAGCATAGTTTGTGCAATTCTCCGATTTTTTTTTTTTTAAAGTGAAAATAGGTCGATGTGTACATGGATAAAATCAAAAGATTGCGCAATGCCGTTTTCGTGCAATTCTCTTGTTTTTTAAGCTAAAGTAGGTCGATGAGTACATGGGAACCGATTTTATGCAATTCTTTGGCTTGTTATTTTGGCTTTGTGTAGCGGCAATTTTTGGCACGAAGATTGCCGCTACGCACGCCAAAATAAGAATTCAAAGAATTGCATAAACTCGGTATCCATGTACCGCAAAAAATCGGCAAGTTTCGCCAAGGGGTACCCTAAAGTATACTTTTACCAAAATAAGCAATGTACTTCCTACCTGACATCCAATGCAGAAATAAGCCCTTACAAATATTTTCTCATCAGTCAAATTCACTGCAATCTCGCAAACAATCACGTCATAATAGGGTTTCTCATAACATTGAACTACTCTGGCTATCATAAATGAAATAACAATTTGGTGATAATTCATGGGGCATGCTAAAATATGGACTAACCGGTTCGCCATTATTATGAGTCTTACCTTGCAGAGCTTATGTGGCAAATGTCTTTGGGATAAGAAAATGATTTTGGTACTATACTGAAAGCAACTGCAGAAAGACAGTAGCCACAAACTGCACGTGAGAAATAAACATGAACTTTACGATAATCCTGGAATCAAGTTAGCGTTAAAATGCGCTTTAGCCCACTGCTTGGCGATGTTTTGAAAATCGCCAATTCGGCGCGTTTCTGCGAAACGTCTTTGCAATTAATTGCAACCTTCCCGACACGCTCCGCGAAAACCTATTGTAAACAAAACATAGAATTCTAAAGCATAAATTAGTATGGAAACTGTTGCCACAAAAAGATAATAAAATAATATGCAAAACGAATATTACGATCATTAAAATATTTGTCAGTTAGGTTTAAATTAATTATTTACATTTTATGTTGTAATACTTACACATTTTATGCCGTTACATAACCTTCCCGACACGCTCCGCGAAAACGTAACCAAAATGGCATCCAAGAAAGAAGGAATTTTTTTTAAAAGGGCATTAAAATTACAAACGATACCATGTACACACCGTTCCGTTTTAACTTAAAAAAAAATCTGAGAATTGCACAATGTAGGCAACGTACACAAATGAACAAAATAAGCTAAAATAACGAAAATAAATTACAAGAAAATGCCATGTGCACAGCGTTCCTTTTAAACTTAAAAAAAACTTCAGCGAATTGCACAATGTAGGCAACGTACACAAATCAACAAAATAAGCTAAAATAACGAAAATAAATTACAAGAAAATGCCATGTGCACAGCGTTCCGTTTTAACTTAAAAAAAACATCAGCGAATTGCACAATGTAGGCAATGTGCACAAATCAACAAAATAAAATAAATTGCAAACGATACCAGCGTTCTGTTCTTCAGCTGAGCCAAATTATTTCAATAAAAGGCAACAAAATATAAAAATTAAGCAACTTGCACTTCCAATAAAGTAATAAATGTACATGTACATTCACTCACCTCTCTCAGCATCACAGCTAAATCCATACCGACTCGGTATTTAGCGAAATATAAGGTACGAAAATAGCAAACACTCAACACAAAAACACCGCATTCAAAGAATACAACGACAACTGAAATAACTACTTAAATTAACACGTAAGAATTTCGAATAAACCGCTACGTCATCTCACATTACCAATAAAACCGTTCTTTATAAAATAGGAAATACGCATGCGCGAAAACTACATGTTTCCGTAGCTTCAAAATACCCAGTCAGCCATGTTCGCGGATATACGGAGTTACCCATGTTGGCGCGTTTATTGCTCATTCAAAAACAATCGCCGCCAAGCAGTGAGCTAAAGCGCATTCCAACCTAAGTTAGCATTAAAAAAAAAGAGGCAGGAATCGTAAGGAAGTATAAAAAATTTTCATCCTTCAAAATTACAACTATTTTACAGGAACAGTAGTTAATATCCCACATTTCTATGATGAATATTTCATAACAGAATTTTAAGGCTCACAAACATAGGATTCATTAATTCCCTACAGAGCCTGCTACAATACTTTAGTTTTTGCTCACTATGGCAAAATCCATTTTTATAGCTTTTTTAAGAATTAGCAAAATTATAAAATAAGTGTTAAAAGTTTCAAGTTCACTTGTTTGCATGCCGTTCCTGTGTCTTTAATTTTTTAAGCAATTATAGGAAGCTTAGGAATTTGTTTCAATTTACTACTGGGTTAAAAATATACATTTTTTACAGCTTTATATAGTTTAACAGGAAAAAATGTTACATTTAAATGCACCACATCCATAAAAGTTTTTATGTAGCTTTTGTTTTAACAAACTGTTGTTCCATATACATATATTTCCATTTACAAAAATTCTTTAAATGACACAAATTTGATTTTGACCATTAAATCGTAAATGTCATGATCGTTTTTAACCGATCATGAGCTTTTTTGCCACTTGTTATATATTAGCTTAAAACTTTAAATATTTTGATTTTTTACTTACTTTAATGATGTAAATATCATCTTAATAGAAAGAGTTCATGAAAATAGAAACTAAACAAATAATTATATAAATTTAGCATATTCCTCACTCAAAACACCATTCTACTCGAAGGGTTAAAATGAAAATGCCAAAAAATTTAAAAACTGACTTTGGAAAGTTACAAAATCTAACTTTGGTTAGTCTTTTAGGGTGTCTCTTGGATTATCACCAAGTTATTGTTTCATTTATCACCAAATTCTTGTTTCATTTATGGTAACCTGAGTAGTTAAATATTATGGAAACCCTATTATAATGTGATTAGTTACGTGACTGTGGTGAATTTGACTGATGGGAAAATATTTGTAAGGGCTTACTTCTGTGTTGCATGTCGGATAGAAAGCACGTTCCTTATTCTTTGCTGTACACAGTAACCGAATCTGTAAAATCGCTGTATATGACGAGATTAATGTGAAGTTTCCGTACAATTTGGAATGAATGGGAAAAAAAGCCTTATTTGACTGGTGTGTAAATGAAGGTTTACTTAGTAGTCTGTCCTGTTTGTAGGAAGGAAATGCATATGGTCGAACATAAAGATTGTTCAGATGGCTTTATTGCAAGAAATGCCACTGACAGCCCTGCACTATGGAGGATATCTTTTACTCTTATTTTTGTGAATTTATGCAGTGACAGCAATAAGCATATTCTAGTTCAGATCATTTTAGAATGTTTTTGGATGATTCTAAGAATTTTGCATGCTACAGACTGAAGACACAGAAATTTCTAAATATGGTACGTTGATATTTCCTTTTTGTAGTGCGTATATGTGATAAGATGTATTTTTTTTTTATGTTACTTCATGTGTGATTTAAAATGCAGTTTATTGAACTTTGATCAGCCACAAATTTTCCCAATTTTGGTAATGAGTAACTTTGTTTTAACATTATATGATGTCATCATCCTTCTGATTTTTTTAAAGTGAAAAATAGATCGGTGTGCAGATGGACAAAATCAAGGGAGTGCACAATGCCGAGTTTGTGCAATTCTTTGATGTTTTTTCAAAATGAAAATAGATCGGTGTGTACATAGACACCAAGTTTGTGCAATTCTTTGACTTGCTATTTTGTGTAGCGGCCATTTTGAAATTGTGAATTGCTGGCATATTGCCAAAAATGGCCAATTTTCACCAACAGGCACCCCTAAATATATTTTCACCCCAACTTTTACATAGCTTCCAAATAACCATAGTTAGATTTAGTAAATGTTTACATTCATTTTAAAAAATAACACATGAATAATAATCAAATAAAAAGTTTGATTACAACCGAGATACTTAATTTAAAGGATGGGAATTTTATAGATCTTACAGTGCCAGGAAATCAAACTTTTTGCCCTACTTGAGGGATTCATTAAAAAATAATCTATGATAATTTGATTTTTTTTTCCATGTAATGTCATTCAATGGCATTCCTTTATGATTTACTAATGAATAACATTCTTTAATTTTTAATTTTGTTACAGGTAGGCAAATAGCATTTTTACAATAGAAATTTAAAAGTTTTCAAATGCCAAAAAGACATTATTAGCACTCTACAGACAGGTGCAAATTTTAGGAGACAAATCCTATTGCCCATGTTAATGAACTTGATAGTTTAAGAAAGTTTTTAAATTAGAATACAATGCCATCTATTGTAAACAAAGAACACATTAACTTAGCCACTGGATTTGATTAAGGCAACATGCCACAGCATGTCAGTAGTACATTAGTATTAATAAAATTTTTTTGTTTTTGCTCAGTACAGTCCACTCATTTGGTTTAACAAAAGACAGGTACAAATTACTGATTTGAGGAAATTTATAAGAGGAAAACTGACCAAAATTATTTTCCATTTTTGTAAATTGTAAGGGTTTATTTTAATTTCCTAATAGTTATTTTTATTTTTAATCATGTTTTCCTTTAATTCCTTACTTTCCGCCTATGCTTTCCTGTCAAATTGAGTTTTCAGGACTGTGTTTAATGTAAATGAGGTAGAACCAGTATATAAGTTGAAATCTCTGTCACTTCAGTAGAAGAGAGCATATTCTGTCTTCTGGCCACGTCGTTGCTTTAAGCTTAATCTTATTACACTTGGTTGTATTGTTACATGCCTGCTAGTATTCGCTGGTGAGCTTTAAATGAGGGGCAACTCTGGCAGTTATTTCTGCACAGCTTAAGCTTGTTTTAGTTTAGTTAGATTAGTTTCTTATTTTCTATCTTAAGCCCAAGTGGAAGCTTCCTGTAAGCCCGAGATGGGCCATCTGTGAATTATTTTTGAGTTGAATAAAGGATAAATTTAACCCTTCCTTGGACTTTCATTTCCGTTAGTGAACTCTGCGATACTTTGCTACACAGTTCACAAGTATTACAGCTTTCAAGGATTTCAAATTTCGCTAATTAAAAAGTTCTTTTTAAAAAATTCATTTCACAGAATAATAATTAGTATTTAATTAATGTTCAAATCAATTTCCTTTATGTTATAGCCATTTTAAAAAAGCTACAATTGTAGTGCGTCTTTTATAATTCATGCATATATGACACTTTTCAGTGAGGTATTTTGCTTTAGCAGTTATTATTTTTTCTAATTTATGTTTGTGACATTCATATTACTTGTGCACCGATCTGCACAAGTAACTTCCTTCGTTGTAGTCAACAACACAAAATTTTTATCTTCTTTGCCTTTCTTATTTTTTTCTTAGTTTCATAAAAATAGTTGAATGAATATTAACAATTAATTTGACGTATTTTTTCATTTCTCAAATCTGCAACAAAGTCTCCCCCCCCCCAAATAATATACTGATGACCCTTTTTGAAAATCTGTATTTTTCAAATAGGTACATACATGTCTACTTATTCAAACAATACCAAAGGCTCTTCTTATGCTCAAACAAAATACTGGTATCTGGCACATTATAAAAATTGTCTATATAAAAAAACGTCTGTAAAACTTCTCCCGAACTGATTGTTTTATATCTATCAATGTGTTATTTTCTGCCTCATATATACCGAAGTTCCAACTATAACTAGATGTCCTTTCACAAATCACTTTAAAAACTCTATTACACTTTCAAAACATTTATGAGCAAATCTTTATTAGGACTGGTGCAACATGTACAGCTGAACCAGGCAGCAAAATTTTTAGCACTCAAGCATTAAAAAGAAGAATGTACAGATGGCAGAATTTTTTTAATTTAGAAGAAGCACCCGGCAGCAGAATTCAGGAGCCGCAGAGACTGCACGGGTTGCAAAATACCCACTTTGCTCCTTAATGCAATTTTTCCGCTTTATCATATGATAAAAGAGACTGTTAGTGAGCTTGCCACTATGAAAGATTTTGTTATATAAGATATTTTCCCGGGCTGAGGACATAAAAATGGCTTCCTTGATTTGATTATGGCAATACACGCGAGGGCTCTGTAAGGGAAGGATGCCTTCGTGGAAGACTTTTTAAGGGAAACTGGTTCGTACCCAAGTTACACATGGGAAAAAACATGAAAACGCCCGTTCGCCTGGACTCGAATCTGGACCGGACTACAAGCGAATGGATACTTTTGAAAAGTGTGAATATTTATGAAATGTCCAAAAAAACTGTACAGAACAACATTATAAGTCTTATGATATAGTTTAACTCATTCATAACAGAACGTCAAAATCGTTAGATATTTTAAATGAAAACAAATTTACGCATGTATCATCAGCTCCATTTAAATGAAAATAAAATAACAGAACTTACCAATTTGATTAAACTTCCAACAAATTTAGACTAAAACATTTACAGACAGACAGACAGACAGACAAAGAAGACAGATGTCTTGTTTTGCACCCGCTAAGTCT
>KK120827.1:0-37270 GCA_000611955.2 Stegodyphus mimosarum
AGAGTGTGTGGGAGGCGATGAAAGTCGCTCTCCAATTATTCGCAATAAAGCATTTTTTCTACAATCCACTTTCTTCAGTGTGTTTAGCTGGCCGCCACATTTTTCTGGTCTCAGCAAGCCGGAGAGAGGCTCAGCTGTGAGTGAAGCTACGTCATCAGTCGAAATTGAAACGTCAAGTATTTACTGGCCAAAGAAGATTTTATGTGTGAAAAGCAGTTGTTAATGCGGCTAGTCGTTCCAGCTTCATATCTGGACAGGTAAGCGCAGCTTATTGTTCATTTCAAGTTGTAAATGTGTATTATTTGCAAAGTTTGATAATTTGGTGATGGATGAGATATTGGTTCAGAAACGAGTTCTGAAAGCGTGTATCACTAAAGCTTCTGGTGAACTAGAAAGGGGTTCATTAAGTAAAATACAATTGAAACTGTATGAAAAAATGGTCAAAATTCGAAAATGATTGTGCTGATATTTTTTGACAAAATATTTAGTATCTGTGATGAAAAGGATATTGATAAATTTATTGAAGAACAGAAAGCTGTTCAAGAGAAGATTGACAAACTGTGGATTTCTATTAAACAAGAATTATCTAAATTAGATACAAGTGTTAATGTTAGCGTTGCTACTGATTCTCTTGGGCACAAACTCGAGCCAAATAGTCACGAAGGAGTTCGGTTACCAACATTAAATCTTCCAGCTTTTAGTGGGTATATTCATGATTGGCTTTCTTTTAAAGATTTATTTGTTGCTAGCATACATAATAATAATAAATTATCAGAGTCCCAGAAACTTTCTTATTTAAAATTATCACTTCATGGGGAAGCATCTAGGATCGTCCAGTCAATTCCATTATGGGATTCAAATTATAAGTTGGCTTGGGATTTATTGGAGGAAAGTTTTTCTAATAAAAAGGATCAAGTATTTGCTCAGTTAAAAAGATTTATGTCACTAACCCCTATTCAAGGTGAAAATCCCTCTACAATTTAAAAGTTAGTAGATACGGTAAATGAATGTATAAGGTCATTAGAAACACTGGAACAAAAAATAGAAGGCTTTTCGGAAACTATATTAGTGTATCAGTTGCTTCAAAAGTTAGATTCTAATACTAAATTGTGGTGGGAAAGAGAAGCTGAAAACGATGAACTTCCTAAATTGTCTGACCTTATTTTATTTTTAAAGAATTATGCGCGCTCTTTACAGGCTTCAAGAACGCCTAATAATTCTGCTGTCATGAAAAAGCAAAATAGCCAAACAACAACTATGACTTCAAGTGTGAGAAATACTGAGTTTAAATGTGTCTGTTGTAAATCTAATTACTTTCATGGTTTACAAAAATGTGATTCTTTTAAGAAAATGTCTGTTTATGATCGAATTGTATTAGTGAAAAAACACAAGTTATGTTTTAAATGTATTTCTACTTCGAATCATTCCTCTTTAAATTGTATTTCTAACCCGTGTGATATATGTCATAAAAATCACCATAAACTCTTGCATATTTCGAAATCGAAAGATAGAAATACACGTGAGGTTTTGGCGCCAGCCTCTGTCGCCGACTCTCCTTCTCCAGCCATTAACGTGGACCGCGTAACCTTGAATGCAAACGCAAAGTGTTTTGAACTCGGAAGTAAAAGTGAGTTTGTTGGAACTTTAACGAGCAGTGAATCAATATTAAAACAAAAAAGGACTATTTTGTCTACTGCTTTAATTTACATTAGAGATAAATATGGTAAAGATATTCCGTGTTTTGCGTTGCTGGATGTAGGCTCTCAGTCAAATTATATTTCAAATCACCTTGTTAATTTATTAGAGGTAAAAAGGGAGAAATTAAATGTATCTGTTTCATGTTTAAATGGGATTAGATTTTCAATAAAATCAAAGGTGACAACTATAATTTCAAATAGAGTAGATTATGAAAGAGTGTTAGATTTTTTTGTTGTTTCTAAAATTAGTGATCTTGTGCCAGGAAATGCCTTTAATTTTCCCTTTCAAAAACTCCCGAAAGATATTAAATTAGCAGATTCCCAATTTAATCAACCAAAACGAATAGACGTTTTATTAGGTGCGGAGTGTTTTAATGAGTTTCTTAAGCCAAATCAGTTTCGTATTCATGATTCTAACCTAATACTCCAAAATTCCTGTTTCGGATTCATAATCGGAGGTTCTATTGATGAGTTCAATTCTTTTAGTACAACACATTGTGGGTTAACTTGTAATATGGAAGAAAATTTAGATGGGTTAATTAAAAGCTTTTGGGAAATAGAAAATTCTTGTTGTGAAGTTAATAAAGGTAGTAAGGGAAAGGAGGAAAATATTTGTGAGGAACATTTTCTTAAAACACACAGTAGAGATAAAAGTGCAAGATACACTGTTCAAATGCCTTTAAAGAAGGATCCCAGTTGCCTAGAAGAATCAAGGCAAATTGCTGTGAACAGATTTAATTCGCTGTGGAAGCGTTTAGCTAAGGACCCTACTCATTTAGAACTTTATCGAGACTTTATTCACGAGTATGAACAATCCAATCATATGGAACTAGTTTATGAAACTGCGGAACCAAAGATTAATTTCTATTTTCCTCATCCTTCGGTGTACCGTCCGAACAGTCCTAGTACCAAATTAAGAGTGGTATTTAATGGATCACAATTATCGCCTACAGGGACATCTTTAAATAATTTGCAATACAATGGAGGTGTTGTACAAGATGACATAGTTTCCATTATGATAAGGTTTCGTAAACACTATGTAGTTTTTATCACGGATATTAAGCAGATGTACAGAATGATTAATATTGATACGTCACAGAGAGATCTTCTACGGATTGTTTGGAAGCAAGGCATAAATGAACCAATTAAAACATTTAGACTGCGTACTGTTACCTATGGGATGACTAATGCGCCCTATTTAGCTACACGAACATTAAAACAACTCGCAGTTGATGAAGAAAGAAACTTTCCGTTAGCAGCCGAAATATTGAAAAGAGATGTGTATATGGATGACATTGTTACCGGTTGCCCAACTGTAAGTGAAGCAAAGGTATTGCAAAGGGAGTTGATACTGTTACTCAAAAGTGGTTGCATGGAATTGCATAAGTGGTCATCAAATAAGGCAGAACTTTTGGAAGGTATTTCGGCAAATGAAGAGAGTTACTCTTTTACCGAATTTAATGAAATAAAAACTCTAGGTATATTGTGGATGAATAGAAACGGCGAATTTCGATTTAAGGTAGATGTGGAACAATCTGAAAATTACACGAAACGTAAGGTTATATCAACCATTGCGAGAATATATGACCCACTCGGTTTGATAGGTCCTATAAGTGTGCAAGCTAAAGTATATATGCAAAAACTTTGGCTATTAAAGATCGACTGGAACAGTATTCTGCCTGAAAAAGAAAGTAATGAATGGAAGCAATTTTCGGCTACCTTGGAATCTATTAATGACATCTCAATAAACAGGTATATTTTATTGCCTGATGCAACTGTTATCGAACTGCATGGCTTCAGTGATGCTTCGGAAGCTGCCTATGGAGCTGCAATTTACTGCAAATTAGTGTAAAAATCTGGTGAAGTGTCCGTAAATTTAGTTACTAGTAAGTCAAGAGTTTCACCTTTGAAACAAGTGTCCATACCCAGATTAGAGCTGTGTGGAGCAGTTCTACTTGCTAAATTAATGAGTCGAGTTATTTCAGCTTTAAAAATTAATGTGGAAAATATAACATTGTGGTGTGACTCTATCATTGTGCTGTGTTGCATTCAGAAGAAACCACGTCAACTTAAAACCTTTGTTGCTAACAGAATCTCCAGAATTCAAGAACTATCAGAAGGTATGGATTGGAGACATGTTTCATCACAAGAGAACCCTGCCGATCTCCTGTCCAGAGGAAGTTAAAGTTCAGTGAGCTTTGGTGGTATGGTCCATCATTCCTAAAGGAAAGAGAATATCATGACTTTTATATCTGATGGTTTTTCAAAGGAACTAAAAAATTTTGTCTCATGTTTTTCATGTACTACTTCCAGAGATTCATTTATTTTTAATGTTATTAATATTAGAAATAAGTATAGTAAAATAATACGCATTTTAGCATTTATTTTCAGATTTATCTGTAACTGCAGAAAGGAGTATATTTCAGGTCCCTTAGATACTGAAGAAATAAAAAAGGATGAGATATTTCTTTTAAAGCAAGCTCAGTTTCAGGATTTTCAAGAAGAAATATTAGATTTACGAAGGTCAGGTAAGGTGAAACACAAAAGTAAAGTTAAGAATCTTAATCCATTCATTGACCGAGATGGACTTTTGAGGGTAGGAGGCAGGTTAGTAAAGAGCAATTTAAATGATAATCAGAAATTTCCAATTTTATTGCATGGTAAAAGTAAACTTACTCATTTGATTGTAAATTATGTTCATCAAAAGAATTTTCATTTGGGTCCTTAAGCATTACTTTTTCAATTAAGTTCAAAATTTTGGCCGTTAAATTGTCGATCTATTTGCAGGAAAATAGTTCATAATTGTTTAGTTTTCTCTAAAGCAAAACCTATAGCTTGTCAACAACAAATGGGCAATTTGCCGAAGGAAAGAGTTACTGTGAATTATCCCTTTAATTCCTCAGGTGTTGATTTTTCAGGTCCTTTTTTAATAAAATATAGGTATCAAAGAAAAGGAATATTTCATAAGGTGTATGTTGCTATATTTATTTGCTTAGTTACTCGAGCTATTCATCTAGAGATGGTCACAGAATTAACTTCACATGCATTTATAGAAACTCTAAAGAGGTTCTTTGCAAGGAGGGGTAAAAGTGCTTGTATATTTTCTGATAATGCTAAGAATTTCATAGGAACAAATCAAGAGCTTAAAAGATTACATAATTTAGTTCAAACTCCTGATCATGATCTGTCTGGATATTTAAGCAGTGAAGGTATCAGCTGCAAATTCATTCCTCCCAGGGCACCAAATTTTGGAGGCCTTTGGGAGGCAGGGGTCAAGTCCTTCAAGTATCATCTTAAGCGAGTGATGGGTAATGCGAGATTAACATACGAGGGTTTTTTGACAGTAATCACTCAAATTGAAGGTGTTCTAAATTCGCGTCCCCTTGTGTCTTTCTCATCGGAAGCAGAGGATCTGAACGCTTTGACTCCTGGCTACGTTTTAATTGGAAGATCAATCAATTATATTGTTGAACCTGATGTAACAAATATTCACAAGACTAAATTAAAATCTTGGCAAAGACACACCAAGTTAATCCAGTTATTTGGAAGAAATGGTCCAATGATTATTTAAATTGTTTACAACAGAGATCAAAATGGGTATTTGAAAAGAACAATGTAAACTAAATGATTTAGTTATTTTAAAAGAAGATAACACTGCAATTTGTAATTGGCCTCTGCGGAGAATTGTGAAATTGTTATCAGGTAAAGATGCGAAAAAAAGAGTTGTCAAGACCCAAAGAGGAATATTTAAGAGACCTATAACTAAAATTTTATTTTCGCATCTTTACCTATTATCAGGTAAAGATGCGAAAATAAGAGTTGTCAAGACTCAAAGAGGAATCTTTAAGAGATCTATAACTAAAATTTGTGTGTTGCCTATTGAAAATTAATCATTGTGTAATATATATATATATGTGTGTGTCTTAAAAATGTAATATTTATCAATTTATTTCTGCTTTAGTATTTGTTAATATATTAAATTTTCTTATTGTGATTAATTATACATTTATTGTGATTGAATGTTTTCAACATGTCAATGGGGGCCGGTATGTTAGCGCCTGTTAGAACTACTGCCGCGCCATCTACTTAACTGTAACCAAGAGATGAGCTGATGAATATTAACTGGCAGTGTGCCTACTTGTGCGTTTTTTGTAAACCGTGTCGGCAGTGAGAGTGTGTGGGAGGCGATGAAAGTCGCTCTCCAATTATTCGCAATAAAGCATTTTTTCTACAGTCTACTTTCTTCAGTGTGTTTAGCTGGCCGCCACACATTTGATATAATATCCTTAAAATAATGTAAATCAGAACAACGAGAGTTATAATGTATTTCTCCCGCTCTGGTAGCATGCCTTCGTGGTTTAATGGTCAGCATACTCGGCAAGTATTCGTCAGGTCCGTGGTTCGAGTCCCGGTGAGATACTGCTTATTTATCACTCTTCCAGATTCTAAATATTCTAATAATTCTACAGAGGCCCCCGAACTAAAAAAGGTGGTAGATGATGCTTCTTCACCATCAGGATTTCGCGATTGGGTCTCCTAATCCCCAGTCGCCTTTTAAAAGGTGGAGTATATAAGGTATTTCTCCCACTCTCTGAGCATGCCTTCGGGGTGTAATGGTCAGCACACTTGACGCGTATTTGAGAGGTCCGTGTTTCGAGTTCCGGCGAGGGCATTGCTCATTTTTCATCTCTCCTGCTTCCAAATAAATCCTAATGACGCTGCAGAGATAAAAGAATATACTTTCGTAGTTCTTAAAATTATATTTTTTCTGTCTGCTACATAAATTACCATTTAATATGCAGTTGCATCAATATTGTATTACAATATATATTAAATAGTGCAGATATATTCCTGTTTTTAACACTGTATCATAACTGAAATATGTATATCATAACTGAAAATTTTTAAAAGATAGTTTTCATTTCGCGTAGTAAAGCAAAAATTAAATTATTACTTTTACCATGCTATATATTGAGAACTAAACCAGCCTTTTATGCATTTTGTTGCCATTTTTATATAGTACAAATCTTTGAGGACTTTTACAAATCCCTGAAAATATTCCAAGTATTTAAGTAAAAACTCTCTGTATAAGTGAATTCTTTCAGTTTAAAGACAGAGTTTCGAAGATGAACTGTATATGCTACAGATATTAATATAGATATGTGGAACGTCATCTTTCAAGATGACGACAGATGGCGCTACATGCAATTCCTCAGAACTGTTTTCTAAAAAAAAAAAAAAAAAAAAAGCAGACAAGGCCACCATGACAAGAGAAGACGTATAAAGCCGTTGTACGCCGTTATAAAAGATGAAAGAACTTTTTCGTTTTCATTATTATGACAAATTTCCTATAAATATTGATCTCCTATTTTTCATTTCCACACTGTGTAAAAACCGTTGATAATATTCATTAAGTGTTCAAGTTAAAATGTTAGTAGTTATAGTGCATATATTTACTCCTAGATTAAAAATGTGGCCTTGGCTACTAATGTTCAAACTAATTTATGACTAGGAACAGCGAAAGGTACAAACAAATAGCTTAGTTTATTGCTTTTTATTTTTGAGCTATGAAAATGAGACGTTACTAGAATAACAACGTTCTGGAACCAAAACCAAAGTAATCATGGATCAAAACTCATCGCCCTTCAGCATAATGAAATATAAATATAAATATGTATCTTAACGAAATGTTAATTTTATGGAATAATTAATGAAAAAATATTAAATACTTGAAATAAAAATTAATTATTTCTCATGCAATAACTGGACCACTACAAAAGAAGTTTCAGTCGTTTTATGAAGTGTGTTCTCGGACTCCAAAGTAAGACATAAACCCCACAAGTAATATCAATGATATTTATAGATATTATGTGTTTAAACATATGCATATATGTAGTAAAGTAAAAATAAAAATAAAACATTTAAATCCATCCATATTCAAATCGGAGCACACACTTTAAAAAAATCATAAAGCACAGTGACTAGCTGCACAAAAAAGTAAGGAAAAATGTAAACCAAAACAGGAAACTGTAAAAGAAGAAGAGTTATTTACATCCTTTTCCTCTGACAAGGAAGCTGAATGCTTTCCAATTTGATTTTCAGTGGTTTACTCTGACTTGAACATACAATGGATTTTAATGTTTTACTTTTATTCTTTTTTATACTACAATAATACTTCCATTTGTTGCAGCTATCAGCGGGTAACTGGATACGGTACTTGAACTGTTTTTGATTTTGTATTTATTCATTACACATATAATATAATATATATACGTACACATATACCTTTAAATTTTTAAGTGTATACGTACACATATACACTTAAAAATTTAAAGGA
Source organism: Stegodyphus mimosarum (assembly GCA_000611955.2). Lineage (NCBI taxonomy): Eukaryota > Metazoa > Arthropoda > Arachnida > Araneae > Eresidae > Stegodyphus > Stegodyphus mimosarum. Next base: position 8,035 of record KK120827.1, read on the forward strand.
AAAGAAGTAAACCTATACTAATGTTTAGCCGCGAGGACACTTGAAAATGAAAAAAAATTGTATGAATACAAAGATTCTAAAAGTTTGGAGAATTGAATACAAAGATTCTAAAAGTTTGATAAACAATAAATGTTCAAAAATATATAGACCGATGAAGTCTGACATAGAGAAAAAGAGAATGTTTTACGAATGCAGATGTTGCTGTGGTTTGAATATTTGCAGGTTTGTTGTAATATGATTTTTAATAAATCTGATAAAAAGTTAATTTTCTTCCATAACTAAAACAGAAATTTAACCAAATATTTTTTAAACAATAAAAGTCTATATTTAAACCACAGATGACATTCAAAATGAAGTATTTTTTCTCACAAAGGGGAAAAATAGAAATTTTCAATTACTTGTTAATTATAATACATTTTAGCTATTTCGAATTTTTTAATGATAGTTAATTTTAATACAACGCAATTTTTTCAAAAAATATTCTGAATTATTCATTTTCTCTTTTAAAAATGTTTTTATATTCGCATTTACAATGCTTTTGTGAAATATAATAAACTATAAATTTAACGTGCTGCTGCATTTAAAGAATAAAGGAAACTGCTTTCTGTTTTAGCACTGTTATGTTTTGTCACTATGAGGGAAAATATTCAATATATCTCATACATTAAACAGTGTGTATTTAAAAAAATTATTCAAAATGGAAATTTTGTTTCTTTACGTTCACTGCATGCTCATGTTGCTAAAGCCTATCTTAATTGTCTGAAATAATCAGAGCCAGATCCAGTAGAAATTTTCCTAACATTTAACCAATTTTGAAGAAGAATTCTCCAGAGGGGAAGGTTAAGGCTGTTTTCACCACTCTTTCACTATCAAATCACAATCAAATTGTTGCCACCACATATTATCGTCCTGTATTGTACTTAAAGAAATTAAATAACGAAGAATCTGCGTAAATATAAGTATGTTTTTCGCATTGTAATAAAACAACGGTACCTGAACCCATCAAATTTTGAATAACGTCATCATCCACAGAATATGGGCATCTGGAAGACCTAACATTGAACTTGGAATTTGTTTTATTATCTACACAGTCCAGTCACATTAATGTGACCACCACGTACTTTCCATGTCAGAGTTAAATAACCAATCACAGAAGGCAGGTGGCAGCACAGTGCAGTTGAGCGCACATAAAGGGTGTGTGAGGGCTTCGGAAAACATTTCAATCGTTGGCGTAATGCAGAAACGAAGCGATTTATCCGACTTCCAAAAGGGCATGATCATTGGCTTTCGGGCCAAGGGTGGAAGCATTTCCGAAACGGCTGAGTTTGTGAACTGTTCGCGTGCCGCCGTGGTAAAAGTGTACCGTGCATGGCAAAATGGGACTGTCCAAAATCAGCGACGTGGCAAATGTGGTGCACCACGGGCCATAGATGACAGAGGCGAACGACGGTTGCGGAGATGCGTTCGGGCAGATAGACGGGCTACCGTTGAGCAACTGACCACCAAAATGAACCAAGGGGCTACCAAAAGTGTCTCCCAAAGTACTATTCAGCGAACATTGCTGCGTCTGGGCCTCCGAAGCAGACGCCTGGTTCGTGCACCTATGCTGACTGCTGTTCATCGACGGCGAAGGCTAGAATTTGCACGCCAGTACAGCAGCTGGACGTCCACTGAGTGGCGACAGGTTGCGTTTTCGGATGAATCGCGTTTTATGCTCCATCGGACAGATGGACGTTGGCGTATAAGGCGTGAAACCTCTGAAAGGAACCACCCTGCAACCATTGCCGGAACGGTCCAAGCTGGAGGCGGGAGCATTATGGTCTGGGGAATGTTTTCCTGGCATTCTCTAGGTTCACTGATCATTGTGGAAGGCACAATGGATCAATACAAGTACGCATCTGTCCTTGCGGACCATGTTCACCCCTACATGCGCATTGTTTTTCCTCAGGATGATGGCATCTTCCAGCAGGACAATGCGAGGTGCCATACAGCTGCCAGTGTACGTGCGTGGTTCGAAGAGCACCAGGATGAGTTTACCGTCCTCCCCTGGCCAGCAAACTCACCTGACTTAAACCCAATCGAGCATCTGTGGGACCATCTCGATCGAGTTGTTCGCGCCATGGATCCTCAACCGCGTAATCTAGCGCAGCTGGCCACGGCATTAGAGTCGGCATGGCTCAACATCCCAGAGAACACCTTCAGGGACCTATGTGACTCTCTTCCTGAACGTCTCGCAGCAGTCCGCTCTGCGAAAGGTGGTTATTCTGGCTTTTGACAGATGGTCACATTAATGTGACTGGACTGTGTATTTCAAAGTTCATCAGACATTAAAGAATTTTTATTAACAAACTTAGTAATTTCAAAGCAAGGAATGGCAACACTCTAAGGCGAAAAATATTATGTCCAGAGCGCAAGACTGTGTATCGAAAATTTTAAAGACAGGCTCATTTCAAAATTATTTTGCTATATTGCAGTTGAATTGAATGTTATGGTTTAAGTACGGAGAACATGATATTTAATAAATAAAGGTAACACACAAAACGTTAAAAAACGCTCCTGTGGGAGTAATATAAAATCTGAAAGGCTTCAGATTTTTTAGTGATTTATTTTTATTTTATTTTATTTTATTTTTAATTTTAGCAAAATGATTTTTCGATAATTCCATTTATTGCCAAGCGTAATAAATCAAAACAAAGCAATAAGCATTGCTGGTGGTTTAAGTTATCTGGCATTTTGGATTATAATTTTCTAGTGAAATACATATTGGCAGGTACTGAAAATTCAACACAGCCTTTCAGAATACAATTCAGCATTGGATTCATTTTAAAAATACAACAACTGTTTGCATCATTTTGCCATAACAAATACTTTTTTAGACTTATTCTGGATGGTACGGAGTGCATATTTAAGTACTAAAATTTCACAACACTGGTATATTGAGCTGTTATCATTGATTAAACCCTGTTATCGAGTAATTATAGTTCACAGAAAAGAGCATACCTAATGAAGATAAAAGTCAAGTATCATTTATTTCTCAGTATATTAATACTATCTGTAATATATAACTGAAATATAAGTCATCAAATAACATTAAGTGAGTTGCAAATTTATTAAATTCAGACGGATGTAAGCTATGATTTTTCTTAGCATTAATTGCTGGGGAAGAAAGTATAATTCCTACGTATTAAAGTAATCTATTTGAGGATTACTTTAAATCACTAATCAGCAAGAGAAAAATTTAATATGCGACCTTGTTTTAAAAACAAAACAGATGTCTAATTAATACCAAATTATTTTACAAAAGTTAATTAAAAAAGATGTTAACAATTATGTCATTTTTCGATGCGGAATATTTCTGGAATACTAAGAAAAATACGAAAAGCTGTTTAGACCATATGATTTAATGGCAGATTTGGTTGGCTTTCAGGTACAGTTACAGAATACCCTTTGCTTGAAATCTGATAAAGTCTCATTAAATGCTGTTTAATCGTTAGGTTGAAGGAAGCAATTAATAGTGATTTCTTGCGGTGAAAAATCTCTATCCTCCATTTTCTGCAAATGAAAGCTTTCTAATGTAAGGATCCATCGAAGCAGTCTGTGAAGTGATATATGTAAGAATTAAACAAGCAGATAGGGCCTAGTTTCACAATAAACGTCACTTAACCATCTACGCAGTCTATAAATGTCAACATTAGCGTCGTAATATAACCGTATTTCTCAATTCTGGACGTCTACCGCGATATACTGCGCACTAGCCGTCGCGTATTGTCCCCTCATCCCTTGGGGAAGAATGGAACAATGTGAAGATGGATGATATATGAAACAGGTTCGTTAAGTGCAGGAGCAGAATGGGAGTCAAAGGCCCTTGAGAAAAATCACAATATTGCACTCTTAATCTCGAATCTTCTGTCACGATTTATCATGTGTCGAATTATATCATTGCAAATGAGAAAGCGAACATTGTCGTAGAAATCTTTTTCTAATTCGAGAGGAGAGGGGAGAATAATTTGATTTGGAATTGCTTCAGTAATTTTCTCTTCGCTTTTGCATTATCCTTGGTGTACTGTCTAAATGCAGAAAAAAAAGTGAGACACCGTTTGAAATGCTGGCGGAGTTGTATTAACATGAGAGGTTTAATTATCCTTGAATGCTTTAGGGTTTCAAACTCAAAGTATTTTAAATGTCAGCCAAGAGCAAAACTTGTTTGTTTTAGTTCTATCTATTGTTTCACTTCTAGTGTTAGGCTCATTAAAGATAATCAGATAAAGAATGGGCGTTTGAATATTTAACTGGGCGAGTAGATCTATAAATGTAACTGTTAGGTGGGGTGATGATCATGATTATTTGATTACGTTGATCGCAGACACTGCAGAAATTCTCAAAATTCGTGTTCATGGGCTGCATATTTGTCTTCACCTGTTTTGAGTTTGTAATGAATTGTACTTCCTTTTATGTTAAAATATGCATGACTTTTAAAAGTAGCATCTTTCTTAATATGGTCTAATCAATTATTTAGTCAAGCTCTATGAGTATTTCATGATTTTATGAAATTTGCCTGAAGTTTGGTAATGGTTCTCGATATATGAACTGGTAGAACACATATTTAGGAGCTCTCGGCTTCGATAGCGAACTATGATCACATGGTTAAAAATTATAAGTACTCATATGAACTACATTTTGGTATATTTATGCAATGAAAACTGGTACTTTCAAATCATTACCCAGTACCCCCTAGAAAAGTTAAAGCATATAACTTATTTCCTTAAAGCTTACTAATAATGGCGTAAGTCATGCGAGTAAGTATGTCCCACATTAACTGTTTTACGTTTTTGGTATGTTTCCGTGTAATAGGAATATAATAGTCATTGCCCTACTTATTTTCTGTGATATAACTTATAGTATTGTTGCGTTTTACGGGTTCGTGGATTTGAGAGTATCCGATGAAAACACGATGCAGAACAATAAAAAGCACAATTTATTTACAGGAATCACTATTTACAGCACAGTTCCAAAATCATCTTTAAAAGCGTCGAAAATCTACAATAAATACGCTGAAACAATCAGCAACACAGCTTCAGGCTGTAACTGTACAGGTAGCTTCACGGCAACACTAAACTTCTAGTAAACACCGTGGAACAATCACCAATCCACTGTCAAGCTATACTGTAAAGATAGCTTCACGGCAAAGCACTATCTCGATTGCTTTCCGTTCACAGAACTCTCGCGTAGCAGCTATTCTCACAACTAATCACACTGCTCGCAACACTTCACAATTGCGCAACTTACTTCGCAACTAACTCGCTCTCAGAAACGCAAGGGTTTATATAGCTTTTCTTTAAGTTCGACACGTTTCGAGAAATATCTCGACAGGAAGTTATTCTAGAAGCTTCCCGATTGGACCATGGGGTATCGCCAATTTGGTCGCTAAATGGGCAATAAAGTCGCCAATCTGGCAACCCTACCATACACTATTTTATGGCAACCCTAGTGCTATGCCGGAAAGCTTACATACAGGCGCAACGGCCGAATTTTTCGTAACAATATAATCCTCCGCCCGAATTTTTCGTAACAGTATGATAGATGCTTGAAGATGCTTATGCATGAAGATTGACTAGTATTTTGTTTTCATAATGCTATCTTTTATTAGAAAAACGTCCTGAAAAAAATTGAGCTATATTGTTAAAATTTTATAATCGAGAAGCAAAAGAGTCAATGTCAGTCATAAAATTTGCATTACTGATAATGAATTAGGAAAATTTCGGAAAATTTATATGCTTTTGAAGGAAAAAAAAATAAAGATTGTTTCTGAGTTCCACAGAATTCGCTAATTTAATTTATTAAAAGTACGTGATTAGAAATTACTTAAATAATTTAACTAAGTGCTACGTTAACAGAAATTGCAAAATATTATCTGTACAAGCAAGTTTCTTTCAAAAAAGCACCCATAAAGGGCATTTTCTTTTCTTAGGCAATTAGCCCTGATGAGATTTTTCATAATCTGTAGCGTAATCCAAATACAGTTCAAGCTTTACATATTCATACGAAGATGTTTCGTCTTGCTTGTACTGACGTCATGTGTAAACCACGAAAAGTCCCTTCAGCCAATGTATTGGCCTGAATCTAAATCCGTTTTGAACAACCAGGGTTTAGCGCTCTCATGTGGTTTCTGAAGGATTCAGCTTGGAACTGTAGGAAATCATTTTGTGTAGTAAATTTTCAGGTGCATATTAATTGAGAGAATATGTAAAATAAGACCAAAATACTTTAGTCCCTACCAGTGTCACAGAGATTCAGACAGCTGAATAATAGGAGTTTGACATGAGTTCAATCCCAGGCGAATGGGATTGTTGTATGCTTGGTTTTCCTAATGTGTAACGCGAATACTAGCCAGGTTTCCTTCAAAAGTTCTTCACGAAGACATCCAAATTCTTAGGTAGATAGCTCTCGTAAGTTTTCATACTCATATAAGGTAACTTAACCAAAATAGTTTTAAAATAAAATATACAGTATGAAAGAAATCATTTGTAAGGTTTTAGTTAAACTAACCAAGTTTATTTTAATTTAAATCTTTTCTATCTCCTCTCTGCTTCAACTTCCTGTCAGAAGAAGCGCGCGTTTTTAGCTTATGCTAATTTTGAAGTACAGCCAAGCGCTATTTAAGCCAGAGGTAGAAACCTCTCGGTGTGTGAGAGCTCAGACTCAGATCACGGTCACGTCGCTCAACGTTCGTCTGACCAGCTAGCAGTTTAAATTTATAAGCCATAGTGCTTACTACGTGATTGCATTGTAAAATAAATTAAAGTGCGGTAGTGTTTAGTATATCTTGCTACGCACCCTTTTAGATAGAGGCCAACTTCCGCGAAGTGCTCTGCGAAGCAAAGTTTGATTTAAGTTACATTTAAATTTATTTAAGTTTATTTGATTGTTAAGTTCGACCCAAGTGTGGTCTTTTACTTTCTGTATCTCTCCCGAATTGGGAGGTTTGTTATTAATAGTGATTTAATAAAAGAGGATTTCAAATCCCTTTCACGTGCAGTTATTCTCCAGCCCAGCAGTTACATCAGAACATAGCGTACCTTCCGCTCCCTGTTCCAGTTCAGGACTTAGAACTTGAGGATAAGAACCCTTTACAGAATTTACCATGTTTCCAAAAAGAATGCACAGAACACTATATCCTGACACATTCAAATCTAGCTAATATTTTTTGCTTGTCTATATCAATAGAAAATCTTTTATAAATTCTTTTACAGTATGAAATCTTAACAATATTTTATCCATTGTTTTGCCTATTCTAATAATTAACAGTTTGCTCTCAAAATAACTGCAAAATATAATTTCTAGTTTATACCGATTTCGAAAGATAAATTATATAATAGAATTTTAATGCTCGTACAACTAATAGAATCTATTTATCTAGGAATATTTTTTAAAAAAATTGTTAATATGAAGTAACTTTTTAGCTCAAAGGGCGTTAGCTCAGAAGGGTTATTAATTTCATTTTGGCATTTTGCGTCGAAAAATTAAAAAGTCTGAATCACTGTTCAAATTGTTGCCACTAAATATTATGGCCTTGTATTTATAGAAATTTAACAATGAAGAATCTGCATAAATGTGTGTATGTTTCTCGAGTTGTAATAAAACAACGGTACCTAAAGCCATCAAATTTTGAATAACGTAATCTTCCACCCAAATATGTTCATCTGGAAGCCCAAAGTTGGAATTTGAAATTCCTTTTATTATTCATATTTTGTAAAGCATTTATGAGTTTTTGACTAAGAAACTGAACGATTTCAAAGCGAGCAATGGCGACACAGTACAAAAAAAAAATTATCTCCAGCGCGCGAGATTGTGAATCGAAAATTCTGAAGATACGCTCTTTTTAAATTATTTTGCGATATTGCTGTTGAATTCAATTTTATAGTTTAAGTGCACAGAACGTGATATTTAATAAATAAAGATAACACACAAAACGTTAAAAAAACACTTTGGGCATAATATAAAATCTGAAAGCTTTCAGAATTTTTTCTTTGTTACTTAATTTGATTTTATTCCTCCAAAAAGCACAACACATCGATTAATGACTTAATAATCCGTTCATTAAGCGCTAGACAATCTATGCTTCGGAAAACTTTCAATTAAATAAATGCAGACTTGACAGGAGTGGCTAGCTCAGTATTAAAATTATGCTACTTTTTAAGCGAAGTAAAAACATTTTATCAAAATGTACTTCTCTTCAAATATTACGCAAATACAAATCTAATGCCTTTACTATCAAAAATTCATATATCGCAAAACTAAAAGTACGTTTATTTATAATTTTATTTACTCTGCCTTTCTAAAGAATAAATGTGTATGCATATGCCTAAGGAAGAGAAGAATAATATTTTAATATTACATTTCTAAATAATAAATTAGCTTTTATAATGCACTGATGTTAAATACTGCTCGCTTTTTCTCACTAAATGAACCGCTTTGGAAAATAACTACTTCTACATGTAAATTGAAATGAGTAATATGTTATCAAAAATTACTAATTTTATTACCAGTTTTATCTAAATGCACATAATATCGATCTAAAATAACAGTAATTTTATTGGCTGCTGTTGAAATTTTTTTTTATTAAAAACACAAAGAATTCCCTATGTACCACAAAGTACTATATGGAGCTTAACAGAAGTAAGCATGAAACAAAATTCAAAATAATAAACAGTAAAGGAAAAATTTAAAACAAAATTATAAAGAATTACAAAATTACAAAATTTGCGATGAATTGACAAAAATATTCAAAAGGCACTTCTCTTGGAAATAAACTGATGAAAATCTAGAGGCCGATTAATATTAATATTTTCGGTGCCAATTTCACAATCTTTCTTTTACTGTCATACTTGGAATATAGAAGAAGCACATGTTGAACATTTTCCTCATCACCGACGCTGCAGTCAATAAATGTCTCTGGACCTAAATTAAATCTGCTTATAACTTTTAAAGTTTCTGTGGACAGTAAGGAATTGGATTATTTTATAATTTGCAATAACAGAACCGTTTGCTTAATGTTGCCATTTTATCCGCGTAAATATCTCTACACAAAGTGCCATTTGTTTTACAATATTCATTTCACTTGCTACTTATTCATGATGATTAATGTTGCTAATATCTTAAGAAACATAATTTTATGGATGGGTTTTAAACAAATGTAAAATATTAGCATGTGCATGATAATATGGTGTAGGACGTTTCATAAACACAACCAAAAATATTTTCCAACAAATGAATTTCAAAGGAACACCATTTTAAAAGGAAAAGCATTATTTTACGGTTACATTTCTTAAATAGCTGTATTTTCGGAAAAATGAAGACATGTCTAGCAAAATGGCAAACTTCAAATAATTTTCCCTAATTTTCATTCTTTAAGAAAGATCATAAACTGAAAAAGATTTTTTTTTTGTTTTTTTACCGTTTTCTCATTTGGGAAAATCTTCTTGATTCGAATACATTGGGAATATAAAGTTTGATTTAAAACTGTGATGGAGATTCAGGGAATTATTCAAACGCAATAGTCAGAAATCCTTGTTTTTACACTATCAATAATTAACCAATTTTCATTGAACGAATTTTTTAATGTGTCGAGCATTGCTGCATTTTATACAATAGGTAACCAACTGCAAATAAATTCGTCTCCCTATATTCAGTCAAATGATTCATAACAAGTAACATTTATTTCTTGTACTTACACTCTATATGTTTCGTATGTATACGAGCAATTAAAAATATAAATTTTAAACATTAAAAAAATAAGAATTAAATTAATATCGCACAAACTTAATTATGGAATGTAAGGAAGTCTCACAATAAAAAGAAGCTAACCTTTTCAAAAATATTTCCCAGAAATAAATATGAAAGATAAACTCTTTCATAAATTTGTAAGTTTATACAAAATAATTTCAACATAAACTCGACATTTTGAAGTTGTTTTCTAAAATTATATTTAATATCTAACGGTTATTTCTGAGAAAATACAATGTAACGTTGTATATTTTAATACAAATACTATTATAGGAAGAAATCAAAATTTATACTAAACCATTTTTGACGTTGGTGTCTTTATACGCGATCGCCGTATATTTAAAAAGAGTATTTCATGAGCATGAAACACATATTTAAATATATAAATAAAATCGACGGCTTATATTTCTTCAGAAAATATATTAGAATTATCATTTCTACATCTAACACAATTTTTAAAAAAATTTTATGACGATTATTTATTCATATTCTGCAATTTAAATCACAGAAATTCTTTCAGGCTTTTGGTAAAATAAGTAGCGCCTTCTTGTAAACGCGAAATTGAAAGATTTGAAATTTTGATAGTTTCGAATAAAAACTAAGTTTCAAAAAGCTTAGTTATGAAGAAACGCTTCACTGAACAATTTCAATAACTGGAATAATTGTACTTATAGCTACAAGTCTAAATTTAATAAATATTAATAATCATGTGACGAATGATCTTTGCATTTTTATTGGACTTTTTTCTATCATATTTTGCAGCTTTTGCTTACAGACCTTAAATATTACACATCTGTATTTTATTTAACTATCCATTATGTGCGAAATAAGAACGTGATTCAAATTCCTCCCAGCTCGAGGAAATTCCAATGAATCCATAGGATTATTTATGATTATCGTGCGAGGGTTAACCCTATTCTGCAGTTATGGAGATATTTGATTTTTTCTCTTATTTTATAAAATCCTTAAGGATTTATTATTGCATGCATAGTCATTAACTAAAATAAAAACTAAAAACGTACACAGCTAAAAGAATTCTTGATTGATTTATTCTTTAATATGTATTTCACAATTGAAATCTAATTAATTAATTAATTGTAAGCACATGCAGTAATAACAACAAAAAAATAATAGCGAAAATGATTTCGCCTATGATGTTATCGGAAATTTTCTGCATTGTGATGTCACTTAGACAAATCAAATTACATTTTTTCCCAAGATCTCCATCGCAGTTTACGAGTGATAAAAATTAACTCTTATCAATAACAGCACAATGTGAACGTATCATTTAGTTCCATGTGTATTTTAATTATAAATTAAATCTTAAGACAAAATCTCAATTTAACAACAGTAACCAAAAGGTCCTCTAGATTAATTGCAGCTACTTTATTTTATTTTGTCAGTCTCGTATGAAGCGATAACATAAGCTTCCGTACAAAGATTTAACATCGCTTATCAAACCATCATACGACTGCATATTTATATTATCTATTTACGACTTTATTTCAGCCTTCACTAATCGAACCTACTGAAAGCGGCAGAAGGAAGAGACAGAAGGAAAAGGAAGCAGAAAAGCTAAATGATTAGAAAAATAAATTTCTTTATAATATAATACATTAATTTAACATTACATGCAAATTCAGGAGAGCTGTTAGTTAGGACTTTAAAATTATGATATATTTAAACCTGCAGATTTAATGCATTTTATGTTTGTTCTAATATACATTTCTTACATAATTCTATAAAATGAAACATTGTATTTTGCCTTAGCATACTACAACTGTTGAAAATTGGGAAAAATTGGGCTATTTGTGCTATTTTATAACAGATGTAGTATATTTCCAGTAGTCTTGAAAATGTTGTAAGCAAACAATAAACAGTAGAATATTTTAAGTTATTTATGAACGAAATCATTATTTCTCTCAGTGTGTTTAACGCGCTTTTAAAGGTGTAATGAGTGCAAAATATTAATTAAATTAATATGGTTCACAATATTCTCACAGTATCTTTTTCCGATTGCCTTGTGATGCTTATTAAGCCAGCAGCGGAAGAAAAATTGGGGAAATCTGAAGTTGGTATTAACTAAAGCAAAGTATAATAAGTACGAAAATAGCAAGTTCAAAGAAATATCATTCCAAGAGAATTTTATATTAGTAAATTCTAGAGAGAGAATTTTAACCCATGTGCAGAGCTCATACTAACTACTATTAGATAATATTGGCTTATGGAAGCAAATGTTCTCATAGCTGTGTCGTTTAAAGTGTGTCTCATAAAATCGAAACGAACCATGATATTGTAAATTTATTTATTTATTTATTTATTATTAATTTGAATTTCCGTTTAACTGGTTTTAGCCAGCAATAAACGTAGTCACGGAACAGTTTAAGCAAAGTTGTTATAATGTGTAACGTATAAGAGTGTCAAAGCTATGGATTTAAACAGAGTTACGAAATTGAATATTGGCCAAAAACGTCATGTTGTTTACCCGCAGCTGATAAATGTAGTTCGGATTATAGACACACTGATGAAATTTCCTTATGATCAAGGCAATCTCACAGAGATTTGTGAACTGGAATTGAAACCTCCGTTGCTGACGAGATGTGCCGCAAGGCAATTATACCTAATGACATCCTGGTAGTACTGTGGTACAGTGCCCGAAAGCGCTACACAAAACCCCGGTTGTGATACAGGGTTCAAATGAACTTCTAACTCAAGTTCTAATAATAGCATGGATTTTAATAAAATAAAAACATTAACATTCGCGATTCATGACGATGTGGGACCTAGATACATTTAGTCCTCTAATTTCAGAAAATCATTAAACAGGAAAGTACACGATCAACAGTATACACGAGGAGTGATAGTTCTACCGGGCCATAATGTCCATAGCTCCAGCAGGACAGTTCTGAATCCTCTCCGAAAGCCAGCTTACTTTCTCGCTGCCAAATCCTTATCTAACTCACAGTGTCGTTACCTGCGCTGAACTCCTGGGCGGAGATCCCTTCACTCGTCCATATCAAAGGTGTCCACATACTGACCCTTATGAAAAGAATTCTTTATCTCTTTGTTCCTTGGAGTGACCTTCGAGGCTGCACCCAGAATCATTAACAAAGGCACCTCGGTGCAACAGGATTTCTCTTGTCGTCTGTAAGAGGTACCAATATTCGTAAATCATTCATCCTAGACAAAGGACCTCTATGTGACCTTATCACAGTACGGACAATCTTGCTGTACTGTCATTTCTTTTTTAACTCTACCTTGCTTAATCCCGTTGCAGTAAGAAAGTAATTTTAAAACAAATAATAGAGTTTTCTGATTTTATGAGGTCTTCTTCCAAAATAAGGACTTTTTATTATATCTTTGTAAGGTTTTATATTAATTTACCTACTTATATTATTATTTTGGCTTTTCTATAAGTTTTACTTTCGTCAGGTCGTTATTCTAGTCTAGATTTTCTGCTGTTGCAAATTAACTAGTTGACAAACATTTCTGCTTGTCAGGGTTTGTTTACGAACGATTAGAAGGGAAAGCGATTAATTGGTCAAATATTCACATAATATTTGTATATACAGATCAAGCAGCGACAATCATCATAAATAAAAGCTTGAGATTTCATTTGGGGCAGAGCAGTTCAGATCCTAATAGAACGGATCTCAGAAGAGTAGGTAGGTTTCCAGCAGCGCCAGACAGGATGAGTCCTTCCTAGAAGCATGGTTAAGCCCAAAGCAGCCATGTAAATTCTGCAAAAGTTGACTTTGTTCCAGAGCGAACGATCGGACTTCACAAGGTTTGTACAATCGAGGAGCCGTATTGATGTATAGCCGAGTTGAGTCTATCCCAGAAAAAGCGAATGATATTATCGAATATCTCAGGAAATCAGGGATTGTACCTTGACATGTCCAGCTTCAACTAAGATGCTGGCTTGTATGCTTTTATAAGTTGCGCTAAGTTTCTGCAGCCTAGTGTATTTCAGAAACAAGTTGTATTTTAACTGAAGCTCCTATGTTATTACAAAGTTAAGGATTAGAAATCTAATAATAACAAGTTTTCAGGAATTAAAGCAAGTTTTGTTTTTGCAACATATTCGGTTTCTGTAATTTCGATGTTTTAATTTTTTAATACTGATTCTAAATATCAGACAGGACGAAAAGCCCTCTGGGAGTCATTACGGTTAGTTTGGTAATTTGATAGCTTAAACATAATAACCTTAATTATATAATTTTCATAAAAAAGGGGGATTTTAATGCCTTTTCCAACGTTTTTACGTACATAAAAATAAAATAGAAAGTATTTGCTTTGTTTTACCTAAAATGTCATCCACTGCACTTTGTTTGAAATGTTACAGTGAAATAAGAGCCGCTAATGAACAACTTGCTTTCGATTGTTAGACAGTTGACGCAACAACGATTTGCGCTGATAATCGTAGATATTAGAACGTTAGTTTGAAAGTCGAAAATATATTGTCTAGTTCTGAGGGTAGCCGAGCAGAGAGTATCCCAGAAAACCGAATGGTATTATAGAGTATTTCGAGTTTATTATTGTATATGGGAGAATTGTTATTAAACTGCCTTTAGATTAAGTTTCTGAAGTTTATTAAACCTCCTTTAGATTAAATTTCTGAAGTGTATTAAAATTTCTTTAGATTACGTTTTTGAAGTTTATTAAACCACCTCTAGATTTAATTTAAAATATTTGTATTAGAATGTTAAAACTGTTATTTAAAATTATTATAAGTTACTTATTATTTCTATTAATGTTACACTGATATTACTTGTTCTTCAGACGATTAACAACTGTCACTATCCTAATGAGAGATAGAGAGAGAATTGATTTTTAATATATGTGTTTTTTTATCTTCATTAGCTTACTAATATATAAACGTAAGAGTGAAATATAACATGATCTCTTCATTAACATCGATACTTAGCAGTGAGAATAGTTCTATTTCTTATACAGGGTGTGTCAGTACAGCGATTACAAACAGGAGAGACAGAGTTCACCTAGACGACGGGAAATCACATAGCAATGCATGGTCGGAAGCGTTTTCCTGGTGCAGTAGTGACGACACAAAACGTAAAAAGAGAAGGACACAAACAGTGAGACAAAATGTGTGTTATTATGTTTAGTACAGTAGAAACCAACAAATAAGAACAAAAACAAACAATGATCGTTATTAAAGAAGGTAATCGAAATTATGACTCCAGATCGTAATGCAAGCCTCACTTCTCCGGAGCATGGAAGATCTGCATCACGAATGGGCGATGGCATGGAAGATGGATGACGGACGGTTCCTGCATCACACTCCGGGTCGTAATTTCGAACGCTCTCTTAGATGACGATCGTTGTCTCTTTATGTTGCTTTTTCTTTGTTTTTGCGGTACCCCTAATAATAAATTTGTTTTCTCACCCCATTCTTGGCCTTTCTTTACTTTTGTGTCGCCACTACCGTGCCAGAAAACAGTTTCCGAGCATGCATTGCTATGTGATTTCCCATCGTCTAGGACAATGAAAGATAAATTACTCTTGGTACTTGTTCAGGGTTACCGTAAATTATGAAATATAAAGTACGTGTGGTAATTATTCAGGGTTACCTGAATTATGAAAGATAAAGTAGTACTGGTAATTAAAAATTTTAGTTCTGTAAATGTTAATTAACGTTACTAAGCTTAAGCGCAAATGGAAAACGGTCTAGAATTTAAGCGAGTGCTTTAAGCTTCGCTTTGCGGTTGGACTTCCACCTGCATAACGTGTGCTTTCTTGAGGTCGTTATTTTCTCTCTTCCCTGAAAGTTTGTCACCGCTGTACTGGTACACCCTGTGTATGCAAGAATTGTTTCTATTTCTTTTCATTATTACTCTTTCATCGTTTTAATAGTTAGTGAACTGTACATGGACATGAGGTCTTAAAACCTCAGTAGAACTTAAGGACATCCTAGACCTGCAATATTGACAGAAGCTCAATTATTTTCCTTCCTTGAAGACTGACGTTGACGTCACGTAGACTGAAGAAAGGGAACTCGCCAAGCGCGTCAAAATTGCCAATATTGTCGCCGAAGTCGCAGCCTCGTAAAGATTCTCGGAATTCAAGACCTCAAGAAAGCACACGTTATGCAGGTGGAAGTCCAACCGCTTAAAAAGCGAAGCTTAAAGCACTCGCTTAAATTCTAGACCGTTTCCCATTAGCGCCGCTCTTCAGCTCGGTGATGTTAATTAACATTTGCAAAACCTTGAACAATCAATAATATTACTTTATCTTTCATAATTCAGGTAACCCTGAATTAACTACCAAAAGTACATATTTCATAATTTACGCAACCCTGAACAAGTACCAAGAGTAATTTAACTTTCATTGTAGAGTCTACTTGTCTAACTGCTGTATGGAAACTGGAAGTATAGTAACTGCAGACAAGAAGAGTTAACATAACCCTTTATTGCACTCTTTAGAAATTTACAATGCGTCAACTCGACGCTGACAAATTATGCCTGTGCTTGGGCGGTAACTGAAACAGTAAGGAATTAAATTAGAGATTTGAAGATATTAGCAAGTAGTAGAATTACGCTATAAGGCTCAGACTATCCTGTTTGCTAACACAGCATTGAAAAATCTAGTGGCAGCAAAGTAATAGCTGTTACGCCACCTTTAACCAGCAATCAATGCAAAGCAGAAGCTCACGCTACAACAAGCACAGTGTTCGCCCACACTCTCTAAAAATCCTTTCTAGAACTTGGTATTTAAAACCTTTTTCTCCGCAAGGTAGAATTTGCATTACTTCAAGTTCGCTACCAAATTTAAATATTCTGACATTGACAATTAGGGGAATGAAGGCTTATAGGAAAGAACGAAAACTTAAATTTAATTGGTTATTTAAAATAAACGTAAATCCCATCATCGTAATTTACATAACTCTCAACAATTAACAAGATTACTTTATCTTTCATAATTTACATAAAGGTGAATAATTACCAAGATTACCTTTCACAATTTACATAACCCTGAACGATTACCAAGAGTAATTTATCTTTCATTTAATCTCTTATAGAAAGAGAAATTTAAATCGATTTTTTGTTTCAAATAACTGTTTGATTTTTTTTGTCAACAATTTGTAGATTTTTGCGTAGGCTATTTTTGCACAGAGTATAAGCATACTAAGCTTAGAACGAGACGATGTGTGCAAAGTTCTCATAAAGGAATGCCAAACTAAGTCTGATCTTTCACATTTAAGGCTATATTCTTTATTCAGTTATTGCAAAGTTAAAATACAATAATCGCAAATAGATTTTTCCCAAAATTTAGAAAATGCAAATTTCAGAAAACATCTGCAATGAGCATTATTAAATTCCTAAGTGCACTGCAATTTGCTGCACTATTAAGATCTATAAACAAATGAATACTGGAATAGTATCAAACATGAATTACTTGAAATACAATTTTATTTCAACAATGTTCTGTTATGAAAATTTGAAATTTTTAATTTCAGTTTATACTGAGCAGGCAATCCTTAGGAAGAAAGAAAATACAGGCTTTCCTATCTAGCAATTGGTGTTCTTTTATTTAAGCTTTTAATAACTCAAGTGTTTAAAAAAGTACTAGGCAATTTTTCTTTGGACTAAGCTTAAATAACTTTACGCAGAAAATTAATGAATGAAATATTTTATTACGTTAAGAATAAGATATGATCTTCTGGACTGTTTATAAAATATCATCAATTAAGGAAGTAATAAAGTCTTTTGTTTCACGTTAATTATTCTTTACCATTATTTTAGAAACGGAAAAACCAGGTACTTTCAAACAAAAGGTAGAAAAAATCACAGACAGTAATTACCTTTTTTCATCCTCTTCAGGTTCGCCAAATAATTCATATAAGAAAATTGAAATTTTCTTGCTGTAACTCTGCCGCAGTTGTGTTTCGAAGAAAATAATTAATATATTTTTTTCAGTTTTCATAACATGTTCTTTATATTCTGAAGTAAAAACTGAGCATCTGTTATGCCTTGAATACAATTATTCTGACTTGACAATTCTTATGTTTTAATAATGAATTACGCTCATGTCTCTTAATTAATTAAAGATTATTATTTTCACAGTAAGAAAATATTTTGTGTAAACATGTGTTGACTTTTGAAACTGAAAATTGTTTCTATTTCATGCACTTTGTTCTAGGAGTGTCTGTTTGCATTGTATTTGCATGCTCTTGATTCTTATATTTTCCGCTTCAAATGTGCGTAAAACGAAAAGAAAAAGAGCATGTTATAATTGGCTCTTTCAGATTCTTCACTTTATTTATTGAATAATCCGGTCACAATTCTAACTCATATCTCAAATAATTTTATTGCCGAAAATAATAACTTGATTTTAATATCAAATCTTTTTATTATTCAAAGCACCAATCTAAACTTAGCACAGAGTATTTTTATTCTTCAAAGAAGTTGTTTTTTCCCGCTATTCTGTGTAACGTTTTTTGAAGAAAAAAGAGTTTGATTAAAAAATATGCTCTTTTAACGTACTTCTTAGACTTAAATTATTATAATTTAAATCACGATTAATTAGCCGGAATTGGAGAATTTTGTTTAATTAATTTTTAATCTGAAAAGAAATGTTTCTAAAACTAAGCTGTTATTTATCGATATTTTTGATTAATTAAATTAAACTTTCGGTGACATTATTAATTGAAAGAAAGTTGTGTAAATTGTTTAATTGCAATAAATTATTTCGAAGGAATGAAGAGAAATTAATAATATTGCCACTCCAAAAAGTGTTGTTTTATGTAATGTGCTCCTAACAAAATATACCACCGTAAACGCAAAACCCTCAAGGAGCATGCAAATACATGAAATTTACAACACGCATTGGTGGAGGTGAGATATGCAAATGATTATAATTTCAGCGCACGCGCATATCACGCGCGCCTGTGGCTCCACTCCAAAGCGCTATTTAAGGCTTGGAGTTTTGGACTATTTCAAGTTCGGCAGTTGTGTTTTTCTTGTGGTTTTTCAAAAAAAAAAAAACGATCAATTATGCCTCGTACTGAAAAGCGATCATCGTTTGATCAAGCATCCGAGTTCGACAGAGGAAGGATAGTGGCCTACCGAGAGTGTGGATTACCTTTCAGGGAAATCGGTAGTCGTGTTGGACGAAACCAAACAACTTTAATGCAGATATGTGACCGTTGGATGCATAAGGGTACGACGGAACGACGGGATCGATCGCATCCACCTCAGTGCATCACTTCACGTGATGACAGGAACATTGTGCGTATGGCAGTGACGGATCGCTCAGTCACATCACGAACCATAGCACAGCACACTCAGTCTATAACGCATTATCCAGTGTCTGCGCGTACAATTCGACCCCGTTTACAGCAGAGTGGTCTGTCCGCAAAACGTTCATTGCTTCGTCTACCCTTGACGCAGAACCACAAACGTCTCCTCCGCAAATGGTGCGATGGAAGAAGGAGGTGGACGGCAGAATGGAATGAAATTGTCTTTATTGCGAGTCACGCTTCTGTCTGCAACACCACGATGGTCAGATTCGAGTCTGGAGACCCGTAGAGAGAGGATGCTGAACAGCTGCGTTATGCACCGCCACACTGGTCCTGCACTGGGTATTATGTTATGGTATGAGGCAGTATTGGATATCACTTTCGTACTCCTCTAGTACGCATTGCCGGTACGTTAAACAGCCAGAGCTACATCTCCGAGGTGTTGGAGCCAGTTGTCCTTCCTTAACTTCAGGGCTTGCTTACATCCATATTTCAACAGGATAATGCTCGACCACACGTGGCATTCATTGTCCAAGGGTTCTTCGTCCATCGCCAGATTGAAATGCTTCCCTGGCCTGCTCGCTCTCCGGATCTTTCGCCGATAGAAGACATGTGGTCCATGGTTGCTGAACGATTGACCCGGATTACATCCCGAGCTGCCACACGAGATCAACTTTGGCAACGTGTGGAAGCTGTTTGATCTGCTGTACCCCAAGAACACATCCAAAGTCTCTTTGAATCAATGACGAGGCGTGTGGCAGCGGTGATTTCCAACAATGGCGGCTACTTTGGCTACTGATTCTGGAAGGAACCACGCTTCACAGAAGTCTATAAATTTAATCAATTAATACTTGGTCAACATGTTATCTACTAAATAAATTTGTTGTGATATCTCTTATCTTCCTTGGTCTTGCAATTTGGGTAGCCAGCAGTGTATATTTATTGTATATCTGCTATACATTCTGAACCTTATGGAATTATTGTTTATAATTTGGTTTATGAAGTACGTAAAACTTTCGTTTTGTTGGCTGTTTCATAATTTTTCTTTTGCTATGAGATGAATTAGCGTCTATTTTAACGTTTAAAAAATTCTTGCTGTTTGTTATTTAAACCAAGTGAAAAATGAATATAACTAGGCTGTATGAGTTGGACATAATTAAACGTTTTTCTTAACTTGTTAGTAAAAAAAACGTATTTTTGCGATATATATTTCCCGCTTGTACATTTTTATTAGAACACCTCAGCGTATGCAATGTTAAATGCATACAATTTTATAACCATTTCATGTTCTAATTATCTGTGCCATGTATTTTTAGAAATTTTGAAGCCCATTCAGCTGTTTTTTAAAGAACACAGTATGTATGTCTTCTTTCTGTGAGGCAAATTGTAAGAGATCTCATAAGAATCAAGCTAACATTAACCTGATATATTAAACTAAAAGGCACTTTTGATTTTGTGAATCTTTTGGCTTTATTTATATGAATTCCTAAGAAATACCATAAAATTACTTTTAAGGCATATTTTAAATGATATAATTTATTTCCCTAAAATTCTTTTTGTATATATAATTTAGTGTTTCGTTTGTGTATTTGCTTTATAGTTTTTGCATCTATTGTAGTACAACATATACATAAATTCTAAACGAAAATTCGGAATATTTTCACCTACTTTTTTAACAAAGGCAAAACTAGAAGAGAACATTGATTTACATTTTTATCGAAAGCTTCAAATCCTTCTTAAAATGACAAATGTTAATTCTGAAAATGAAACATATTCCTAAAATGTAAAATAATAAAACAAAACATCTTCAGTTCATTTGTGCTCCCAAAATGTTACAGGGAAGAAATATAAAAGTTTTGAGGATTTTTCTCAGGAACATTAAATGCAACAGGAAGAATTAACATTCTATTTTATTATAAACAATAGTCAATAAGCACAGACGGAAAATCTGTCTTTTGTTCAAACTAAGATGCTTACAGATCACAGTATTTCGCTCCTTTTTTTGTTTTCATCTATTCACAACTCGCAGAAATTTCAAGTTAATTTGGTTTACACATTGTTCAAGCAACTGCTCGCTGGTGCGCGATGTGTCTGGTCATTTATAGCTACCATTACCCACTAAATAAATTCGGGACTAAAACATAAAAAAACTCTTTTCGTTAAAATGTGTGAGCATTTTTCTGACAGACCTTGTATATTAATACTCCAGGACGTATATTTTTAAAATTTCATTGATTAATATTTTTTAATTTGGCATTCAGCAGCAAGCCTTTTATAAAATCTCAGGTGTGCTTTGTATCCCATGTGCTTTGTATATTGGTACACTGCGAAAAAAAAAGTGGGACAGTTCTAGAACTCCCATTGTGCTAGGCTGATTGACGAAATTGAAACTGCGTTTTCGATGTCTCGATAGCGTGAATTAGGATATATATTAGATTTCTATATATAGCATTGTTTTAATATAGGTATTCTGATACAAAATCGGACTTTTTCTGAAATGAGATGCGATTTTTTTCTTTATTTCATTCTTAATTGACACAAATTATGCTTAAATATTTAATTTTGTAAAATGTGGTGTGAAATTTGCGTAGAAATTAAAAATATTATATTGGAGCATTTTTTTTTCAGTTTGTGCCAATACTTGGCGAACTTTTTAATTCATAGTAACCTATTTTCCTTTCCTTTTTCTTATTGTATACTAGCGGAAAGAAGGTCACGTTCATTACTTTCAAATAATTTTAACGAAGTGCGTAAACCACATTTGGCGTTATTATCGCTTGTAACGAATATGACAAATTTCAAAATAAACCAATGCGTAAATTCATGTGTATCTTAGGAAATTTTGGAGAAAAACTCTAATTTTTTGCAAGTGTAGATAATACATCTACTTTAAGACGATGCTAAAAATTTTATAGCACAGCACAGCACATTAAGTCTATAACGTATCCACCAGTGTCTGCGCGTACCATTCGACGTCGTTTACAGCAGAGTGGTTTGTCTGCAGGACGTCCATTGCTTCGTCTAACCTTGACGCAGAACCACAGACGTCTCCGTAGCCAATGGTGCGATGGAAGGAGGATGTGGACGGCAGAATGGTATGAAATTGTTTTTACTGACAAGTCACGCTTCTGTCTCCAACACCAGGATGGTCAGATTCGAGTCTGGATTCCCCGTGGAGAGATGATGCTGAAAAGCATGATTATCATCTATGATTTATAATGAAAAATAATTTTTGAAAAATTTATAAAAATTATTTAAAAATACAATATCCAAAAATAAATCATAGAAAATGTGTGAATTATATTTGGATTAAGCTCAAATTTCGAATTCTGGAAGAAGGAATCAAGTAAGTTTAATAAAAAAAAGGGATATTAATAAATATATATCAAATTCAATTAACAATGAGGAGCTAAAATTTTGAGAGCTAATTTTTTAAGAACTACTAGTGCGATTTTTGCAAAACTTGGCAATTTGGCATAATTTGAGACGTATAATCGAAATATGGAAAACGATTGGCATGTCATTTCAGAAAACGTCCGATTTTGTGTTAAAATACCTATATTAGGACACCGCTGTATATAAGTGTAATGCATATCCTAAGTCGCGCTTTCGAGACATGAAAAACGCAAGTTAAATTTCGTCAATCGGCCCAGTAGAACTGGAGATATACCCGTTTTTTTACGCAGTTTACCTAATCTGGTACGAAATAGTGTATCTGTAAATAGAAAAGAAATTGGATTTCTTTAAACTCTTGCGCTAGTTCTCACATAAATAACGTATGTATAGCTCTATCAATAGTGATTAATGATGAGAACGTTAGGGTAAAAACTAACTATCAGTTATGAAATAGTCTAACTTTATCGACTGTCTTACAATAATTAATCAGTTATTATAATTTTAGTTTTTACTATAACTCCTCCTTTCTGTATTCCTCATAAGAGCACAGAACACTTGAAACGATTTAACCTGAGCTTCTTGGTTTTGAGAGAAAGAATGTTTCTGGCATTTGGACGAATGGCTGATTACTGCCAGGTCAGCAGTTGTAATTATACGGATTTGCTTTTTCTGATTGCTGACATATTAAGTTCTCTGGCAGAATTAGTCAACGAGCTTCAACTGTGTAGTCTTTAACTACTGTTAACGTTTAATTTAAATTTGGTTCTTCTATTTAATTGCATCACCTTGAAATGTGGTTAATTTGGCTAACCAGAGTGCATTTAGATTCAGGATTCGGTTTAAATCAAACGGCAATTATAAGCTTCTTTTAAACAATTTTTCGTTTGTTTCAGACCTACAGATTACTTTCCCCATATCTGTTAGGGTTATAGAACTCAAATAGTATTACCAGATCAAGTGTAACCTCATAAATGATGTCGAAACAAATAACGGATCATTGCACAAGAAAAAGCGATATTTAGTCTGCCCCCCCTCCAAGACTGCAAGCTCCACCGACATCGGGAAGTCAAAGGAATAGCTTCGGGATTTATCTTAGACACCATGTGAACATCAGTCTCATTATATTCGATGGTAGGAATTCGGTAGTGACATTTTAGAACTTATAGAGAGTCACTTTTTTACTTTATCCAGTTGCAGGTCTAAAAGATAAACACATCAACTGCCACACTTCGAGGACAGGCTCTGAACTGGTACATTTTCGGTAAATTTTTGTTGCGTGAACCAGCCAGTGAGAGTTATAATTTCGAAATATTTAAAACTGCCCTTGAAATACCACTCCTTCTGATGAACGATGGAGCGAAATTAGAAGTGGAATTTATAAGATATTTCTCCCTCCTTCTTTGCATGGCTTTGTGGCGTAGTGATCAGCAAGCTCGACGTATTTTAGAGGTCCGTGGTTCGAGTCTCGGCAAGGACATTGCTCATTTTTCATCTCTCCTGCTTTTAAAAAATATTCCTAAAGACTTTACAAACCTTTGGGTGGATCTCACTCTAAAGCCGAAGAGTTGAATGAGTTTATATAGAGAAAACTACAAGCTGCGAACGTACTATATGGGAAAAAACGCGAGCCATAAATTATCAAAAAATATTGTCTAGGTCATTGCTTCAGATTCAGGATTTTATTGAATTATAAAATTCGAATTAGCGGTGAAGGTGTAAAGTAGGCGAATGTCAATGAATACACAAAGGAAACTAAATATTTGATGGTAACACACGTTTTGATGTAAATTCAAGGTTAGAGAACTTCGTTACCTGGACTATAAAACATCTCAAAAGCGAATTAAAACGGAGGATTCTAAACTCATGGCAATAAAAGATTATCCTCCGCCTAATATGGCAAAGAAGTTGGGCTTATTGTCTGGTTTGTTATAGCGTGGACTTTCATCAAAGATTTTGCTCATATAGCAGCAACTATGAAATCAGCAACTATGGAACTCGAAAAGAAAAAAACGTCAGATTCGCTTTGTAGAAGAAACCAGGGCGTTTAAAAGCATTAAAGAGGCATTAATCCAAGCTTACGTTTTCAAATTTGCCAAATGAACGGCAAATTAGAAATCTCCGCAGATGCACTGGAGTTTGCGGTAGGCGGAGTGCTTATGTAAGATCAATAGCCGTTTGAATTTAGCAAACTATTTAATCCAGCTCAAGTAAATTACAGTGCTACGGAGAAAGAAACTTTAGCATTCCTTTTGGTGGTACAGAAAGTTTGAATATACTTTGTGAAATGCTCAGTTATAGTATATGGAGACTATGCGGTAGAAGATTTTATCACCCAGACTCATACGTTAAACACTAAAATTTCAAAAACGCAGTTTCCTATTTAAATATACTCTCAGAGAAGAAAATGTTGTAGCACGTTTTCTGTCAAAAATTAGACTAGACGATGAAGAGAAGGAAGTGAAACGCTAACTTCACAAATTTTAGCTTCAAGATAAACAACAATCTCAGGACTACATATAGGCACTTAATGTAAAAATATTTATTCGTATTTGAAAGCTCCAAATCACATTAAACGTCATGATATGACATATATTAGAAAAAGAGCTGGAAATTATGAAATAATTGAAAATCTTTGTTTTCTCCAAAGTAACAAATAAGAATAACGAAACAAGACCGGTTATACGAGTGAGTTTAAGATTAAATATTTTAAAGTATGATGAAAACATGATGAGTCAATTTCAGGTCATCTTGGAATAAGAAGAATTGTTCGGAGAGTAAGGGAAGCTATCTATTTCCCACGATTATAAAAAATTTTTAGTCAGTATGTGAAGTCATGTAATACGTAATGGCATGTAATAAGTCATGTAAATATTGTTAAGTAACAGATAGTTAATTAAGGATATTTATTATAGCCGGCCCTGTACCATAAAAGAAAAAAAACTACTTTCTGTAGAGAAAAAATAGGAATTGTTCTAGTAGGTTCCTATTCACGTAGTGAAAAATTAAATTAATATTTGCTAGTAATTGTTGATTAATCCTGTAAATGTATAGAAACAATTCCTCTCAAAAGGGCTTTCCCTAAAATTGTTACAGATACATTTTTAAATAAATTTGTAGAGCTGCGCTTGAAATAATAGCAAACACCAGAAAATGTTTCTTTAGCCAAATTTTTGAGGATATGTGCACAGGTCTTAGAACACAACATTTTAAGATGATTTCTTATCGATCACAGTTGAATATTGCATAGTGAGGAGATAGAAATATAGGTAAAATTAATCGCAGTCATGTAAAAACTCATCACCAAATTTGGAATGATTGTGTCAATGAAGTGCTATTTGCTTTCAAGACGGCTAAACGACTGGGAAAACACCGGGGGAATTAATTATTGGAAAAAAAAAATTCCCTTCTTAGCCGTTTTTTGTTCAAAAGATAGCTGCGGAGTTTAAGAAGGCCAACATTCAGAAATTAGTAGATGTGGCAATTGGAAATTCGGATATGGTCCAGAGAAAAGAAAGTTTAACTATGACAAGAAAAGTGAGGAAGTTGATTTTAAAGAGCGAGGTAACTAGTTGAAAATTAAACATTCTCTTTCGTGTGCAACAGAAGGATGGTTTGAAAAGTTTTGGTATGTGTTTGAAGACCTATTTTTGAGCAAATGAATGTTGCAAATTCAGTGTCAAAATCTTTCGAACCGGTTCCGCAACTCTTCTAAAAGCAAAACTATTGAGAACGGGCCAAGAAGAATGAGAAAAAGTTATCCAAAAGTCAAGGAAAAGTACGACGATCTCTTAGGTGCGAGGATCAACCGAGTGAGAAGCAACGACTGAAGTAAAGTCAACGAACAAGCAGCCCAACTACGAACGAGACTTACAGCGACATATGAGTCAGGTCAGCCAAGTTGGAATTTAGGCTGCAAACGACCGAGTGATGACAAGCCAGGGCAACACAGGCAAACTAGAGGAGTTTTCCGATGCCACATTATTTAGAGAGGAAGCAGCCGGCCCCGCCAGAATTTCCAGCAGCAGCAGCTGAAACCTATGCAAATATAGGATCAGTCAAGGAAATGTAAGTGACCACTGGATAAGCGTAGTGAATTTCAGCTGCACAAGAACAAAATACGCATTTATCTCACGCATATTTTCTCATCCCGGCAGGAGTTCCCGTAGAAAAGATTGGAAGAGTTCCAAAGAAACAAATAGAATAAAAAGTTAATTTATTTCCGTTAAATATTCAAATGATTTGGTCTTACTGCAACAGTTGCTATGTTATGCTGAGTTTTGCCTTAATCGAGGAGAAAGTTGTTTTTTCTGTTTAATTATGTATTAATTTTGAAGGGTTTTTAGCTTTAGTGTTAGCACGATACTGTGATTTTAGTCCAAGACTGCAGATACTGAGAAAACATTTGGCGCATTTGTAGAATAGTTATTAACAAATTCTCTCTCCAGTTTGATAGAAAGTTGAAAGTGAGTAATATTTCGGATATAAACGAATTTTAATGTTTTTTGATGAAGTAGATTTGTTAACTGTTTTGCGAATGGTAAGTGTTCTGTATGATAAATTTAACGCACAAGCTATTAAATGATAATGAGTGTAATTAAAGTGAAAGCTAACCCAGTGTATTTAAGTAATTAAAAGTATGCTTTGCAACCAACACGCATAGATTTAATGAAAATTAAGCTTAGAACTTAATGATTTAATGAAAATTAAATTTAGAATATTCAGTCTTGAAATAGTGTGTTGCTGACGTCTATTGTGTCTAAGCTATTAAAAATGTAGGATTTGGGTTAACAGGTAGTTTGTGGAAATTTTCGCATTAACTTTCACGCAATATAACGTTGAAGAGCAGGGGTGAGAAACTGCGTTTAGAGGAAGCAAAATCTTAAAAAGGTTCTGATAAAGTTGTAAATGCTAATATGAAAAGGATAAATGACAATATATCCTTTCTAAATTATTTTTCCTTCTGAATTCCTGAATGCAGATGAGATAAAATAGTGATAATATGAAATTTCATTCAAGCAAATCAAAAGTTTTGCAGAAGATGTGAATTTATGTTTTGGACATTTAACTAGATGATTGTAAACGTTGACTCATACTGTAAATTTAGTATATAAAATTCCAGCAAAGTCGTTTTATGTTAACTAACCAGTTATTAATTTCATTTACTACTATAACTTATTTTTCAGTATTCCTCACCAATTCGCAAATTAGTTGCGAGTATTTAAGCTGAGATTTGATTAGTATTACTGGCAATTGCACGCTACGTGGTTAATTCCTGCCAGCTCTAGCAGTTGCAATTTTTCGGTTTTGCAATCTTCTGCCGCCGATACTTTAATTCTGGCACACCAGTAGAATAATTGAGCTGACTTCTAATTTAGTATTTTATAGTCTTTGTACTTGTAGCACAAGATTGTGATTTTATGTTCCAGGCTCCGTTTAAATAAAAAGGTTATTTTTACCTTCTTAAGACTTTGTCACTTATCTGAGTCATGGGATAACTCGTTTCACATCTGTTAGGATTATAGAACTAAAATAGGATTACCAGATCTAGTGTAATTCTATAATTTCAATTCCTTTTATTGATATATTTTACATCCTTTTTTCATTTTTAAAATATTATAATAATACAAGAGCATTCATAATTTTATTTTAGAGTAATTTGTTTTTAAAGCTTTGTAAAAATAAGTTTTCTAGATATCTAACTCGGTTATGCGGAGAAAAAACTTCTTTCCTGAAGCATGATCACAATATTCAACAGCCTCAAAAGAGTTGTACATGATAACATGACGTTATGAAAATATTTTTTTTTGTTGTAGGTTTTTTTTCTTTTGAAATCACTTTATGCTTCTTATAGTTACCTACTCTATATATGTTACCTTCTTTATATATATTTCTTTCTTTATAGTTATACATTCTTTTCAAATAAGTTCTCTCAAGTGATATTGAAGCTCCGTACTGCTATTTTTCCCAAAAGAGGCAGATATTGCCACTTACTTCCAAGAAATTTAACTATTAGAATGTATGTCACGCAAGCATAGCGTGAGGAGAATAGATTTTCTTTGTCTGGAATAAACTATTTTCTCTTTTTTCTTGCTTATTAGCGACGGGTATTCAGGATCACTTGAAACACATTCTACTTTCTTCTTTATTCTGAGGGCGGAATCTGGCAAGTTTTATTATTAGGAGAAACTTCATGTTTTAAAAGAGCGAAGGGAAATTATGATTCGCTTACACTTTAATGCCAATCATTAGTACAAATAAAAATATTCATTTTGAAATAAAGCAGTAAGAATTGTTGCATAAGTAAAAGCAAAGTAATTTGAACGGCTACAAGCATTTCATTTAAAAGTATATTTGAGATTCAGAAAATCTTATGTTTGTTCATGATTAATGTTGGAAAGATGATCATGTAAATTTTTTATTCTTTAAAACACGTCTTTCAGAGGGAAAAGAAAGAATAGAGAGTATTTAATTTGTAAGCGAGTGTAAAATTTTTATTTACTAAGACCAGCTTACTAAGATTTATATTTAACTTCTGCTACAAAATCAATTAAGATAAATATTTCATTGCCCATATTTAATAAATATAGATATATAAAATAAAGAATGGGTATTTCATAAATCACAGTTTTTGCTGTCAAACTAAAAATAATGAGAGAGAGAATATAACATCTTACATAAGAGTGAAATATTGATTTCATAAATTTTCTGTATAATATATTCTTAAAATACAGAAGTTAACTGAAATCTGATGGAAAATCCTGTCTTAGTAAACTCTTACAAATTAATCTCTGATTTAAG
>KK120827.1:37292-90144 GCA_000611955.2 Stegodyphus mimosarum
AAAAAATTAATTACATAGTCACTTTAAGTTCTTTTCAAGTTTGTTAAGACGGTACTGCAAGTGAGTACTAGCAAGGAGAGGCTCCAGACCTAGGCTTAACCACTTCACGGTTTTCCCCGAAGCAGACTCGTCGATTTGAAAAGTGTCTACAGGCATCAGAAATGACACAGATTATCGGCAGGAAAGCCTGGTTGCTTCCCATTTTTCAACCGTTTGTAGAAAGCAGCGAAAATGCCAAAGAGATGATTGATGATTTAATTGGTCACGCTTTCTTCGCAAAGGATTGTAAGAGGATCATACAAAGAGAAGTTTATTTAAAAAGACGGGAAATATGAATACAGTTGACATTTTAATAGAACTACTGCTCATTCTAAAGTGTAGTTTAAGGGATCGTCTTTGTTAATGTTCAGAGAAGAGATTGAGGAACATAAAAGAATTTTTATCCTAGTTATGGAGACAATATTGAGTTTTGCAAGACAGCGAAGTGATTAAGATGCCCTTACACGATTATAATGCCCTATGCGAGTGCTTCTCAAACTTTCAGTATCTGCAACCTAATTTTCAATCATAATTTTCATCGCGTCCCCTCCATACAACACCAATGTATTGAATGCAATAATAATGTACTTTGACGCTAAAGCTATAATACGACCTTAATTATAAACCGTGCAAATTATCAAGATAATTATTAAATTTACTACTTTGCTTATGTTACTTTTAAGTAATAGATATTTTAAGTAAGTTACTTTTAAGTAATAGGATAAGTATTACGTTACTTTGCCTTTCTAATTTTTAAATTGGAACAGATTTCGAAATAAATTTTAATTAAATTAAATATTCATTTCCTCAATCATCCACTTCTAAAAGTACAAATGTCATTAGAAAACTAGTCTAGTGTCTATTGCTCTCTATTCATCACATTCGGCATTCTCGCGGACATCTGCGCAACCTATTGAACGTCTGCGCAGAATGTATAAAAATGCTGCACCTCGTGCAATTCCAATTCGCGGTCGAGTCGATCCATCTATCACTACCGAATTTACCTTGAATCTGCATTTTGTAAATTGAACGTTAATTGCAATTCACTGTATCAAATAACGGCAGTAGATTTAAACAGAATCATGGATAAACTTTTAAGTCGTAAGCGAACATTAGACGATAATGAAGCATCGAAAAGTGCACAGACGAGCGTGGATCCGAAAATTAAATTAAAAATGCTTAAATTTTGGGTTTACCATCACTGAAGTAAATGAAGAAGAAAGGATAATGTGTGTTAGTTGCTCAAAAATATTGGTAGCAGACAGTATGAAACGTAATAAACTTAACCGACATTTGTAAACGCTTCATGGTGACAAATCCCGAGAATTTATTTATTTATTTATGTATTTTATAAATTTGCCAGATGTAAGATGTCTCACGTCATTGGCGAAGAGCGTATTTTGCGAATTGCAATTGAGATCGTAGAAACTATGTTTGGAGATAATTTTGCTAAAGTCTTGCAGTCCATATCTCTATCAAATGATAATGTTGCCTGTGAATCGATGATATAGCTGAAGATATACAGCAACAGCTTTTCAGGAAGTCGCGTGACAAATTATTTTCAGTTCAGCTTGATGAGGCAACAGATGAGAATAAAGATGCTCATTTCGTTACGTATGTTAGATTCTATAATGGTATGTCAGCAGAAGAATATTACTTTTTTTAACCAACAAACCTCAAAGCAACAGCACTAACATTATTTGATATTTTAAGTAATTTTATAAGCGATGCAAACAAAGAGTGCAAAAATCGTTGGTGCTCGTACAATTTCTGGAAGATTCCAAAGTATACAAGCACGTGTGAAGCAAAAATCTCCACTGTGCATCTAGACACATTGCATTATACACAGAGAAGCTCTGGCTTCCAAGAAACGAATGACCAAGAAATGGTTAGAGTGGGTTAAAGATCCGTTTCAAAATACTTCAGAAGGTCTCTCAACTACCGAAGAAGAAATCTTCATAGATTTCACGCTAAGTAGCGAAATAAAAAGACAATTTAATAATAAACCACTTCTTGAACGTTGGGCACGGGTGGATGATGAATTTTCTGCACTGAAAATGAAAGCATTTCCTATTATATGACCGTTTTCAACATCCTACTCAGCTGAAACCGTATGTTCTGCGGTGGCTGCTCTGAAGACAAAATATAGATCCCAGTTAAACATAACAAAGAATTTAGAGCGTCAGTTTCTAATGTTAAACGTTCCTTTGAATAACTTTGCTCTGCAAGCCCACGGGAGTCACTAGTAATTATTAAACTTGTTCTTAATTTAGTATTGATAAATTACTTATCAAATACATTGTGCAGTATTGATACATTTATAAGTACATTGTATCAGTGTAAATGTGTATTTTATTTTTTATTATGCCAGAATGTATTTTGATTTGCTTCCTTTCAGTAAATTAATAGTTTTTTAAATAACTTTTTATTATCAACTTTTCGATATGCTCGCGCCAAGTAGGATTATCATGCCCCCAAGGGGAAGAGCTCCACAATTTGAGAATCACTGCCCTAACCCCTAGAGGTAATCCAAGAAGGCATAACCCCCGGTCAACCAAGAGGACAAATTTGCACACAATGGCTGGTAAAAGCAATGCAAGTCACTGGTGACCGGCAAGCATTCACCAACAAAGGGAACATAGATATGTCAACGACTGTCCCCCAGTGTTGGCAAAGGGGAACCAAACTCCCAAGGTCAGCTTTTGATATCTCATCATGTAACGTACAAACAACCAAGGGACAGACAAGATTGTACCAGCATGGTCCCTGCAAAGCCTGAACCTAGCACCAAATAAGAAATGGTTCTAGCAAGTGTGAAGACTGATTATTTACCCCAGGAGCCGAGTCTGTATAGATACAGATCCTAACCAGATTGCTAAGATTTGTCCCCATTGACCAAGACAACTGAGTTTATTAGGACAATTTAAGCTTTTTTTCAGGAGCTGACATATTTTTTTCGAACACTGTTTGCGAGCAGAGATAAGAAACTAATTGCTAGCGGCAGACCTCATGAACCCCAACTGATATTTTTTCTAATTATTAAAATTTGATAAGAAGGGCCGTAAAATTAAAAAGATTAGCTACACGGATTGCAGAATGAATGTTTACTAATATGTTCAGCAAAATTTATTATGATATTGTTAATTGTGTTTCTTTATGCAGTTTCTATCGAATAACCTTATAAGGTATTTCTCCAGATAGTGGTCAGAACGCTCGACGCGTATTCGAGGGATCCGAGGTTCGAGTACCGGCGAGGGCATTGCTCATTTTGCATCTTTCCTGCTTTCACCAAAATACCTAATGTCTTTACAGTGCCGCCCGAGCTAAAAACGTTGGTGGATGATGAACCTCCACCACCAGGATTTGGCGATTGAGTCCCTAAATCCCCAGTCGCCCTTTAAGAGGGGGAGTATATAAGGTATTTCTCCCGCCTTCTTCGCATGCCTTTGTTATGTAGTGGTAATTACGCTCGACGCGTGGTTCGAGTCCCGACAAAGGCGTTGCTCATTTTTCATCTCTCCTGATTTCGAAATAACCTAATGGCCTTACAACTTCTATTATAGTTGTCAAAGTGTAATGAACTCAGCAAAAATGAATTCCTAAAAGTGACCTTCCTCTCTTGACTAGAGCACAATCGTATTTATTATTTAAAGGACCATCTAGCCGACTAGTGTATACGTATTCTGCTCATCCGTCATTTGGAGGCTAATATTCCGATTCAGCGTTTTCCAATTTAATCATCCTACTCACTCTAGCTCTGATCAGATGTATCCCTGGGTTTTCACTTTCCTCTCTGTCATATAAAAACAAACGTGAGTTTGTTTATGTCTCTTTATATAATAAGATTAATAATATTAGGTAAAATTAATTCAGGGTAAAGAACATCTCATGGGTCTTTATTCTGAATTATTTTTATGATAATGATAGGAAATATGATTTCTCTATAGTTTCATCTGATGTTACTTAAGGGCCAAATTTTTAATAGCAATTGTTTCTTCTTTTTACCTTGCAGGCTTTTTGCTGAAATTCGTTTAAAATATCTGAGATTTAAAAAGTAGTCATTTTTTGTTTTTGTTTTAGGAGATTGTGCAGGTGCTTGCGTCAACATATATTTTAGCAGTGATGAATTATTTCGAAATGAAACATGAAAATGCATTGAATACAGCATGATTAAACTGTTAAGATCTTTTCGAGGTGAAAATGAATTTATTGCTAAACATCAAATGAAATACTCTGCACCCGCCAGAAAAAACCTTTCAAATAGTTACATTATAGATAACTTGAATAAAATCTTTTATAAAGTATATTAATTTCAGAATTGTTGTAAAAGTTAAAATGAAAATACAAATGGTCAAGAAATATGCATATTAATTTATTCATATTAAAGGAATACGTTGATGGGATACGCAAAGTACGGACTTTGTTTAAAAGATGAACTGAACAGTTTATATAATATTCAACGACAATATCTTTTTGAAATGAGAATTTACCAACCGACGTATCGTTTTTAGCTGTTCAGCAATGTATAATATTTTTGCTTTAAAATAAAGTTTATAGGTCTGGTATCCCTGGAGTTTCGTATAAGTAATATTTTGGAAGATTCGAATACATAATCTTTCATAGGTAGATGACGAATGACAGAATAAAATAAAGTAGGATGACTCAAAATAACGTAATGACTGTAAAAACTGGAGAGACTCAGATACAATAACGTGTAAAAGATATGTACAGAAACGAAAAAGCTGATGTTACATCTTTTATTCAATAAATACTCATCAAAAGTACTGATTTGTTCTTTAATAGAAAAAAAATATTTGCTAGTTATTTCGTTTATAGAATAAAATGTGCACAAAATTCAAATGTGGTGGATTAATTATTTAAGTAATTGATAATAACTTATTTTGAAATCACATCAGTTAGCTTTAACTGGCAGGTAAACGAAGTAAAAGCTTTTAAGATAAACTTCTTACAAACTTAATCTTCTAACTTTTAAAAACATTTTTACATTTTTTAGTAAACAAAATTAAGGACATGTGATTGATCCTGAAGTCAATTTCTTCAAATTCACCGGATGTCTTATGACCACGACATAAAAACATAGGCTTTAGAAATAAAACCATAAATGAAAGAAAATCTGCGCCAACATGTCCCAAGCAATCTCACCAAGTAACATGCCACATCTAATCTCTAAAAATAATAAATGTGAAAGGGCAAAAATATATGCATAATCTCGAAGAAAAACGACTAAAAGAAGATGCATATTTAATCTCTGCACCTTTTGCTGAGCTACAGTTATCGTACCTTAAATCTATCGCGGAAAGAATAAAAGCCCAGGGCTCAGGTGCATCTAAAAATCTCTGAACCTTCCCGCGGTTTTCTGAAGAACGAACATTGGGTACTGTAGAAATATCCCCAAGCTTTCAACTTTTCTCTCCTTACTTATTTTTCGTTCATAATATTTTTTATCATTATTATTTCTCCCTCCCCTTACTTCTTGCCTCCTTCTTAACCCAACAAAAGACGAAGCAACAGTGTGTTTACGCTGAGAAGGTGTGGATAACAGAAAGAAAGCCATGGAGAAATTCATACGATACCTATGAAAGTCCAACAGAATAAACATATACCTCGGATATTTCTCTTACCTTTCAGTTGAGACTATTTTGACAGAAAGGGAAGCTGGATTCATTTTGCAAGAGGAATTTTTCTCCTCGAGCAGATTTTTTATTTTCCTTTTCACCAGTTTTCGGAGTGTGCAATCTGCGCTTTTTCCTTCTTCCATGTTCTTTTGCTGGCTAAAGTTTTAGTGCAGTAGCCAGTGAAATCCAGCTTTCAATCTCTCAGTTGAAAAGTTTTTAGCTGTTCAGCAAAGTATCATATTTTTGCTTTAAAATAAAGTTTATAGGTTTGGTATCCCTGAAGTTTCCTATACGTAATATTTTGGAAGATTCGAATACATAATCTTTAACAGGTAGAGGACGAATGATAGAATAAAATGAAGAGGAGTGTAGTTGACAGTTATCAGAAGTTAACAAGTATAATCCTACGTCTATCTACAACAAAAATTTATTAAGTAGCTATATTTATGCTTTAATATTAGACGTAAATTTTTTTTCTATACTTGCTTCAACAAATGAGAATATATTAAATACAATAATAATAAACAGCCTGTGAATAATAAATATAAAACAGAGAGTTAGTTAGTTTAGGAAAACGTACATGTGTTAATTGTTTAAAGGTTGCCTTCTTAGATTACTTTCAAAGTTAAACTTGCTTATATTTACGTTATAGATAGGCAGTCCGTTTTCTAGGATTTGATTCCAGGTCAAACTGCTAGTGTACAACAGTCTTGTTCCTTTACCCTATGTGGCGCAAGAAAGCTCTTTATGTACAAGGATCATTCTTCATATATAATTAATAGACAGCATTTACATTAAAGACCATTGATGTATCAAGAATACGTGATGTGTGCTTGCTTAAAATACATAGTAATGTAAACGATATATAGTAAATAAAAGATAATATCTTTCCTTCTTATTTGCGTATTTTTTGAGGTAAAGTTTGCAAGAGTTCTCTATCTCAAAGAGAGGACAGCATTCAGGGAGGATATTTTAAGGGAAACTTTCTCAAATTCAGGTTAAATATGCTTTTCCTTTGTGCTACAGCCAGCATAATATCATTTACAACTGATATTATACTGACCTATTGTAGGTACAAGATTCAGAATTCGGTGTATTTCTGAAAGAAGTGACTTTATGTAAGAAATTATTTATGTGAAGTCTCAACATTATTTTTTTGGGAAACGTTTATGATAATTTTCCGTTACTGAGAAACGTGATACACAACTCTCCTTCATTATAATCTGATTTTTGCCTTGACTCAGTACTACATGATTGTAAATAGCATGTTGGTAAAAAATATCTGGATTCCATTCTATTGTTCCATTAATCTAGAAATGTGAAAACTGCTATTTTTCATTCAAAATGAACTGTGGAATTATTAAATTCGTGTCTACCTTTTTCATTAATATTATAATCCTTATGATATTTTTATTTTTGCGTACATCAAGTAGTAATTAATTTTTAAGATAAGATTGTGGCCAGGACACTGTAATATTTTCAACATCATTATTGTCTATAAGCTCCTCCGTTAAACCAAACATGTATGTGTATACATTGACACAATCCATATTATGACTGATGTTTTTATTTATATTTATTAAATGTTTGATTTTTCTAATTATTTGGGAGATGCAGGTCTAATTATTTGGAAATTATTTGGGAGATGCATCTAAATTCTTTTGTGAACTTTGAATAGTCTAATTTAAAATTCATACAGTAGTTTCTTAGTATTGATTTCATATCCGTGTGCACCAATCTGTTATTAAAAAAGCATCTTCATGGTTATTTCTCAAGTAAATGGTAATTATAATTGGGTATAGTATTTGTAAATGGCAATACAATTGGTTTTTCTCTATTAATTTTCTAGAATTTCAGTTAAGAGTTATTAATTTACACTTGGAAAAAAATATTACACACACACACACATTTATATATACGGTGGCTGTTCTGAGAAATAACTGGCGACCTCAAAATTAAGTATTCTAAATTTGGTTTCCCCCCCAAGTTTACCTGTTCCCCCAAATTCGAAATCTTTTCACGTTGCATAACAACCTAAAATTAACCAATAGCAGTTTACCTGTACTTTTGCACACATTTGGTATAAATACTCTTGGCAAGCAACTGCGTCATTCAAATTAATTATACGATACTACATAACTCTTAATGCATATACCTCTTGCCTACTCAAATAAATGTAAACTAAAACTTTTTTAACTCGAACTGAAACATTTTGACTCCTTCCCTTCTTCCTCTGAATTGCTGTGACACTTTCGTTTACGCTTTCCTCCTGGCAAGACGCTTCTGCAAACACCCACATTGTTATGCTTGCTTACCTATTATGACGTCGTATCGTTTTAACTGTGTATATAAAAATTATTATAATTGCTTCTGATCGAAAAGTATATTGCCTATGAAAAAATGATTTTGATATGCCTAAAAATGAAGATGATAATTCGCCGAAGTTAGTTGCATTAACATCTTGATGTCTTCCTTTTCCACTCAGCCATCATAACTAGATATAAACATAGATATAAAACTACACTCAGCCCTAGTGGGCGACGACCTATAGTGATATTTTTCTGCTTTCGTGAACTTTGGGCCCCGAAGTGCATCAGCATATGCCCTGGACAAGTGATCAGCTTGTCGCAGGATCTCCGGTGTTTAGTCCCCAAGCGAATTTGGCACTCATTTTATTGAGCCACTTAAGGGATGAATGGCTGAGTCAACCTTACCGATATATATATATATATATATATATATCTGTGTGCGTGCGTGTGTGCGTGTGTGTGTGTGTGTGTGTGTGTGTAATGATGACTTTAAGTAAGCTGCAGCGGATTGGCGATGGTTCTCTGCGATATAGTTCTGAGAGACGTTAAAGCGTAATTCGAAAGGTGAGACTCGAGAGACTTATAGACAGATGTAGCCGAATTGAGCATCATTTTTATTTCTAGACACAAACTAATTATCAAGCAATATTTCTCATAACATATGATTATGAGCGCAATACGCACATCACAATTTTATATAGAGTATCACATTTTAAATAGCGGCGTTGTTAGTAGCACGAGAAAAAAGGAAACGAATTAGCGTCCAAGTGGCAGCAGAGCTACAACTGCACATTTAGCAATATAGGAGTCTGCTAAGAGAAACGTTTTTGGTTTAAGTTACAAAGCTTTCAGTTCTCAGAGTTTAGGTTCCAAAATGACTATGTCATCAGGTAGGAAAAATCTTAAAAGATATGAACAACAGGAACTTTGATGTTATTACGAAATATTTCGAACCGCGGTAAGATAGCTTCCCCTCGGACAGCACGTTTAGGGTTGCCTGAAAATGGCAAGGGAACGCATGGTTGCCACATTTGACGAGAAATTGCCCGTTTCGCGACAAAATTGGCGATATGCTATGGACGGACAGAGAATCTTCTGGAACGAATTTCTACTGGTTTAGTCCAGAATGTTCTCAAACACAAGCCAAAAGCTATATAAACCCTGCTGGTACGCGACGAGAGAGTCAATACTGAGGCAATGCGGTTCCATCGAGTTGAAAGTCAGTCAGAGAGCGAGTGTCTCGTAGTCTAGTCCTGAGTTGGTCGTCGAGAGAGTCTTTTAGGTCATCGCGAGTTAGTGCACCGTCGAGTTTCGTCGAGTTTTTCACCGTCGAGTGGAGTGTGTTAAGCTTCGAGAACGACCGAGTCGGGAGCTGTACTTCAGTGTATCGTCGAGTGCATCGCCAGTTGTAGCGTGGACAGTCTCGAGAGTACGTAAAGTTCCGAGAACGACTGGAAAGAGTCGGAAGCTGTACATTGGTGCTTTGCCATGAAGCTGTCTTCAGCGTTATATCCTTATAGCCTTGTCTGTGTCGCTGAGTGTCTCAGCGTGTTTATAGTAGTTCTTCGACGACTGTAAGCGTGATTTTAGAGGTGTCTTGAAAAATACTGTCCATAAAGTGTGTTTCTATACTCCATCAAGTAGTGTCGTTCTTATTCACTCCAAATCCACAAACCTTTAACGTACGTACGAAGAAGAAGAAAGAAAAATAACGTAACAATATATACGTAATATTTACATATATATAACAGTTTTTAAAGCTCTTTTATTTCACCTTTAAACTGTTACTTGATTGTAAAAGTTACGTGCATTCTGCCGCCCAACTGGTATAGTGGTTAGTGTCGTAGCGTGGCTGATTGACGTGTCGAAGGGCCCGGGTTCGAATTCCGGAGAAGGCATGGATGTTTGTAATTGTATAGTGTCGAAGTGTCACGGCGGCACTCTATATATGAGGCGACGCGAACGTCCTCTCGTGTAGTTTGGTGGAAGGGGGAGGGGTAGAATACCGTCGGACCGTTTTCCTTCAAACTTTCAGTGCTCTCCTTCAAAATTGGGAGCGGAATTGAGCAAAATCGCACTGTCGCCTATAAGGTCCTCAAGGCTGTTGCCAACGATAGGCGTAATTTTGAGCTCCTTGCCTCGAAGAATTTCC
Organism: Stegodyphus mimosarum; assembly: GCA_000611955.2. Taxonomy (NCBI): domain Eukaryota; kingdom Metazoa; phylum Arthropoda; class Arachnida; order Araneae; family Eresidae; genus Stegodyphus; species Stegodyphus mimosarum. Next base: position 47,429 of record KK120827.1, read on the forward strand.
TGGGCTTGGGCTGATGTTATTGTCTGACAAGTGAGCATAAGTAACAATAACAAAATGTCCATTGTATAAGCCTCAGGTTTTTCACGCCCTTAGAAATCAGCACTTAGATAAAAATGGTACCTTTCATTACAAAAGTTGAAAACAAAAAAGTGTGTCTGCTGTGGATGTAGTTAACAGATCAGTTTTCCCGGTTACAGAGTTTTAGGGGTTGCCATACTTGTTTTAATATATCTGCTTTACTATTCATATTTGGGATGTAAGTTGATGAAAGTATCCGGATGATGAAGACATCCGGATTCGGTTCGAATATTTTCACCTGTAAAATTATTACTGCTTGGAGGTTTTAAAATAAGTTTCCAAAATTTTTAATTACTTTTCCCCTTTCTGGCACGTTTGTTGATTCACAAAGTTTATACGAAATATTAATGCACAGAAATGCTAACGTAGTACTTGAAAACACCAAAATGTTAAATTTAATTATACTTTTTTTGAATCTGAGGATGTCAATTATTTATAAAGTAATTTAAAATGAAATTCTAAGTTTTATTTTATTTTTTTTTTGTAAAATATGTTTAATAGTATATTTCTTATATTTAAAACTGTGAATTTTAAGATTCCAGTAATATAGTCGATAGGATGTTATAAGACTTATTATTATGATCTAATTTTACGATTTCCATTCTTCGAACTGCTGTCTGATTAAATTTAAGATATTAAGAAATAAACGGGCTTTAAACATGTTTTGCCGCCTACGTTAGTGATTATTTGTTGTTACGTTACTCATTATTTTCAGAGTTGGCACGACATCAGCATCTTGGTTAGTAAATTCTGAAAAGCAAGAAGAAGAAAGAAAGGCGAAGAGGAAAAATGACTGCGTTGTGGACGTAGCCAGCAGATCAGTGTTAAGTTTATAAGTATTACTTTTGAAAATGAGAGTAATCAAAAACAGTCTCAGAGAAATGATTGAGATGTAAAAAAAATCAATTCTAAATATATTAGACAAAACAACACATATTTCTATCGATTTGTATTGAGGTGTTTCTATAGAAGAATAGTTTGTTGAACGTTAACAGGAAACAAGAAAAATGTATGGAAATTAAGTCTCGAAAACAGCAACTAGTGAAATTAACTTTATTTGTGTGCAATATTTATTAGTTGTTCCACTCTTTGCATTACACGTAAGTAATATTACTTGAACATTTTACCTACTCATTATTAGTCCAAAGGGGCTTTGTCCGTGAAGGACTATTGTTTTCGTTTTGTTATTTTGCATCGAATCATTCTGAATATCCGTTTCACTTTTCAAGTTATTACTACCACATATTATCGCCCTGTATTCTATTTAAGGAAATTAAATAATGAATAATCTGCATAAATGTATGTATGTTTCTCGCATTGTGATAAAACAACGGTACCTACAGCCATCCAGTTTTGAATGACGTAATCCTACTGCGAATGTGAGCATTAGGAAGCCCAAAGTTCAAATTTGGAATTTGTTTTATTATCGATTTCATATTTTGCAAAAATTTAACGAATTTTTAATTTACAAACTTAGGGATTTCAAAGTGAGCAATGGTAACGTTGTACAGAAAAAACATTTTTATCTCCAGCTCGTGAGACGATGTATTGGAAATTCTAAAGATATGTTCAATTTAAAATTATTTTGCGATATTTCTTTTGAAATGAATGTTATAGTTTAAGTTCGGAGAACATGAAATTTAATAAATAAAGGTAACTCCCAAAATGTTACAAAAACGCCCCTTTGGAAGTAATTCGAAATCTGGAATCTTTCAGATTTTTAAAATTTATTTCAGGCCGCAAATAATTACATCGCTTAATGTGCATTTGAACTGAAGACTTTACGTTTGAATCGACTGTACCTTGCATAGAATTACAAAATTTTCAATGTGTATTGTTGAATGAGACAGTAAGACATGAAATAAATAGGAAAATATCTTTATTCAGAATATTCGAATGTTTATTATATGATGACATTTATTTCAATGAACAAAGAATTTAATTTTTTAATTAGTATATTTTTCGGCCCCCAAGCGGCCGAGTCGCTGAACACTGGAAGATCGGTCCGACGTTAGATTCCCTCAAACAGGCTGGCTGCATGGGCGATTCGTGGTTTTTCCCATGTGTAACATGTATACGAGCCAATTGTCTTTAGAAAATCCTTCCCTTCCGGGTATTGCTCAAGGGTGGAGCACGTAAATAATATGTAAGTAAATAAATAAACAGTTTGTTTTTCAGACAAAAGAAAAAAAAACAATCAAAATGTAGGTTCCGTGGAATTTAATCAAAAAATCGACACATCGTGAAATAACTTGCTTTTCTTTTCCGTTAAGGTAATATATATTGCACTGAACGTTGCCCCTTTATTGTTATTATTATTACAGTGTCTTATAAATTTTGCAAAATTACGTACTGATAAATAATGATTAATATTGATTGAAATTATTTTTATTGTTTTTCTATCAATGGACTAATATTAAACATATAAAAAACTGCTGTGAATAAAGATAAAAATAATTTTAATTTTTAACGTCCTCTAATGCCAGAAATTCTTCATTTTATATAAACATCCATTTGAATTACTAATTTTCAAATGAACAATCTTGTACGTACCAAAAACTTAAGAAAAAATAAAAAATTATTTTAGAAAGCCTTATGCTGAAATAATAAAGAAAATGTTCGGAATGCCTCTTTTACTTTTTTAAATGTATATAATTAATTATTAGAAATGTAATGCCAATATTGTCTTATGGCAAATTGGAATTTTTTTTAAAGAACGATTCGCAAATTCTTTTGATGATGAATTTGGAATTTTTGCATCAGAGACATTCTCAGAATTCTTAATGATAATCCCTAAGCCTTGATATATGGTCTTAAACAACATCATCTTCGATGCTCCTATTCTGAAGAAAATATAATGAAAATGTCCAGGAATGAAAATCTTTTCTCTGATTTAATTAAAAGGGCTTTTTTACTGATAATGAAAAGTCATATTCTGACAAAAAAACGGAAATAGTATGGTAAAGATTTAATTAACAAACGTGCAGATGCAGATAACAACTTTTCCCGTCTAAGAATGAAAAAAATGCGAATTGCAAATATATGTACATTGTTTTTTACTGTTAATCAGTAAACCTTCGGAATAAAATTGCATTTTGCTTATTTTTAGAAATCTGATGGAAATTTTTGCTGAGAATCATTCATACTCACTGATTGAGGAACCTACAGAAAATTTATGGTATTTTTGTATAAGTAAATAGTTATTTAAATGTCAGTTTGTCAGAAAAAGTCATTATTTAAACTTCAGCATGGAGATATGGATGCACATTTTAAGTAAGTGTTTTTAGAAGTAAAAGCTGTGACTAAGACATATTATGTGCTTTGTTTGCATATTTCATTGACATTTATAGTGTTGCATTACAGTTGACAGAAATTTCAAAAGCAGATAAATATTTTTCTGAATTCTGCTTTATTCTCGCAAGAAACACTTTTTTTTAAACTATGATTATATAATCAAAGAATTTCGTTGTGTTCTGAGTTTCTAAGATCAATAGATGCATATATAGCAGTTGAATCATTCGTACTTTTCAACATACGCAGAAAACATTATGCCAGTGTTTCAGGAAGGAGTTTAGTTTTATTTTGAAGAATTCACAGAATATGTGGATACTAATATAAATGCATATTGAATGAATGAAAACGTTTCATAAAGAAGTATAATGCTGGTCTTTTAAAATAAAAACAAATGTAAAAATATGCTTGGTTTATTGTATTTGGTTTCCTGTCTTGCAAAGGAAATATGCAATGGACATGACTGGCCGATGTGAAAAGGCAGCGTTGAGAGTGAGGTATCAAGGAATATATATTATATCACTTTTTACGCCTAACGATCCAAAGCGTCGAGGCTGTGGACGAAATGGAAGAAGATGCATCGGAATGGAAGAAGAGCTTCGGAATTTACGGTTTAGGCAGAACATTTTGCCAAAACCTGGATTAAAATTATATTTACTATGTAAATTATTAGATGGTCTTGCCTTATTGTTCTTTTTGTGTCCTTGAAAGAAGTTGCTTAACCTTTGATTGGTTAACAGTTAAAAGAAGCTTAAGAAGAAAAACTTTTGACATGGTCATGAAAAGACTATTATCACATCAAAATTTCATACCACATTAGACTTCTAACCACTTAGAAAACACGAGGGATGCTATAATCCCTTATACTCTTCTTGATTTAAAAGACGATTGTAGAAAGTGCTATCTCTAGCAATCAAAATCAGGAGGCACAAAATTACCGTCCACCACGTTTTTGCTCCCGCAGTACTGTGCATACAATTAAGTTCTTCGAAACAGGAAACATAAAAGCAGCTATGCTTTTACCGGGAGTAGAATCAGAAATCATTCAGTTGCTGGCTAGTATGGTAACAATTTACACATCAAAAATGATCAAGGGAGACATGATATTTCTTTTCAAGATTTTATTCTAAAATTGATTGTGTACTCTAGGTTCTCTTAGCTTTCTTTTGTGTTGTCAATAATATTTAATTTTACTCCAAATAATATGCAGGAATGTTACGTGCTAAGTCGCGGCACCAGATGTTCCGTGCTAATTTGTCACGTCACCAAATGTTGTGGTACCAAATGTTAAATACATATACAATTACTCCTTACTTTAAGAATTCATTACTGGAAAATTTTTCTTCAATTAATCAAATCTCTTAAAAAAATTTTAAATTACCATATTACTTAGGAAACATGTTCACGGAATTTAGGTAGCAAGCTGTACTAAATTTCAGGTGAAATTAACAATCAAAAGTTGAACTCACTTGAAGGGAAGAATTTTACTTATTTAAGCCTTGCTAGATTATCAGATGGAACAATCTCTAGACGAGCAGCCCTTCGAAGTTGAAAGCTCTCCTTAGGGCATGATTCCAACCCGCAGAGATGATGTTAGCAGTCCTGAAGGATGCAGGAACATGAAATAACCATAGGTATTCCCGGAAGGAAGATGAAAACTGGATCCATACACCGATGTGAAGAAGGTGTAATCTTGTAATTTCACTGGACTAGACCCATTTCGGCGAGTTGATGGTAGTACTCGGATCTAAGTGACCGTTCATGAAGAAATCTGATAGCTGGATTCAAATGGCATCCACTATTAACGTATTGATTCGATGAGGAAAAACAACATTCTCGACTCCAACACGGGGATGGTAAAGTGCGGAGGAGTAAACTTCAAGTGATTTTTTTTAGATGTTCATCTTTATCTTATTTCCCATCTCCGGCTCTTCCAGAGGAAGAAAAAATAACGTGCTTCTACAGCTGCGAATCCAAGGCAAAAGAAGGGCTGAGCATGGCCTTGCATGACGATTTCAATCGTCCAGAATCCAGAATTTTCGAAAATCACCAAATTTGGTGAATTAGTATGCAAATCTCGCCAAACACAAAACAGTGCTGCGAAAACTTAGTTTTTCCTTCTTCACACCAAAAAAAATTCCACCCTCGCCACCCCCTTCGCCAACAAGGAGGGGTGAGGGAAAGAATGCGACAAACCTACCACGCCCCTACCACGCAACCGGACGCAGTACATGACCTTGACGAAAAAGTGCTCAAAACGACGCTTATAGCAGAATAAATTTTTAGACACGAAATTCAACAATTTTAGCAATTAAATGGGCATAATTCTCCAACGGGGCGACGTACAGTCATGAAAGTAGGTTCATAAGAAGGGTAAATTTTTTCTCTTTAAGAGGTATAAATTTCAACCATGTGAATAAAAAGGAAGTATTTTTAAATTTCAAATATTACGCAGAAACAACCGATTTCCCATTGTCTCCTTCTCCCGAAGGCTAATACTGTCGAACGCGTAACGTAAGAACGAGAACTCTGTTTAACTCGTATAAAAATAATTGATTCAATAACATAAGCAATACAATTCGTGAAGAAAAATTTAGAATAAGCATAAATTAATGCATATAATTTACTCACTCAATAATTAATTAACAAATAACTGCAATTAACTACACATTAATCCATAATTCTAAACTAACCAAAAATCACTACATAACATCACTCCCCCAACCGGGAAAAAAAATTTTTGGCGAGCCAAAAATTTTTAATAAAGGAGACAAGGGCAAAGGGTTTACAAACGAGTTATATATTGCAAGAATACCAGAATGTCAGTGAATCCCAATTGTCAATAGTAGACGAGAAAAAAAAAAAAAACACCCCTTACAGCGTTCAATATGCCTGAGCCTCAGGAGGTCTGTCTGACAATCGTCAAAGAACCAAAATTGAAAAGCGTTGACAAACAGCCATGACACACCCCAAAAAAAAAAAAGGTGTAATATGTAATAATGTTAGATAACATCCCCCCATACAAATGCTACAATAAGAGTATACAATGCAAATAAGAGTACATATAAAATACAATAAACACCTAAACGTTATATACTGGTGCAAGGTGTCGAATACAAAAACAGGAGCTATACAGGTGCTCCACACACAAAAACATATTTTTTTTTCAATGCAAGTAAAACAATCCTAAAACTAAAAAACACTATAAGTTGTATACCATTGCATACAAGCCCTGAGTCTCCATTTGCTAAAGAGACAAAACACTGAACCAATTCCAAGTTCACAACCACCGCTTTCCCCAAAATGAAATACGAGAAAGGTGGAATAAAACAAAACCGCAACTATACAGCGCCGAAGTAACTCACAGAATCCCAGTCAAAACATAATTGGTAGTGCTGCAATCAAAAAAAAAAAAAATGGAAGAACTAACGAGGAGTGTTGAGAAAAAACAATCTTGTCAAAATTAACCGAAAGAATCCCAAGCGCTTAAGATCTGGGAGAAGACAAAAAAACAAATTTAGATTTTAAATGAAGTGAGCTAAAGGGGCCAGCCCTGATAACCCAAAAAAAAACCGAGCTATCGAGACAAGATTGTTGATTACCAAGACCACAAGATAATACCTCACATGCTCAGACATGTAAACAAAATTTCTCTAAGCAACACACGACCAGGGATACTAGGAGTGAAACTAAGTAAAAATTACAAAATACAAATTCCAAATAACGAATAGTAACGAACCAAAATAATCGAATATGCTACACTTAACGAGTTTACACAATGAAAATCAAATTCGTACAATTATTTTACAACAAAACCATGGATATCCCTAGGCCTTAGGTGGTAAGGATAATTATGAGTGTCATTTTCAGGTTGTTCCGCAGAACGTAAGTCACAATTCTGTAAGGTGGGAAAATTAATTCTCTCTGGTACTTTTGTGAGTCTATCGACATGAACCGTCTGAACCTGATCAGGATTAGTGATTGAAGCTATTTTGTAGTTGACCTTGGTCACCTGCTCAACAACCCTGAAGGGACCTTGATTCAGCTTAGAGAGTTTCCTAGCCATGCCTGGCTTAACAACTGGAGTGTATAAGTACACTACATCTCCCACTTGAATACCCTTATCCTGAGAACTCCTCTCACGAAAAGTCTCTTGTCTTTCAGCAGCTTCCGTTAAGTGTTTATTAACTAACTGGAAGGTTTTCTGCAATCTCAAAGTCAAATCCTTGGAATAATTGTTTGTGTCATCATAAGTTCTAAAATTAGTTTGCAATAATAAATCAACTGGCAAACATAAATCTCTTCCATATAATATATATGCTGGACACTCCTGAAGAGCACTATGTCTCCCAGTTCTGTGAGCCAACAAGGCAAAAGACAGATGTCTATCCCAATCTTCCTGTGTGTGACTAACCAAATGACTAAGTGAATTAATTAAAGTTGCATTTAATCTTTCCACTACTCCATCAGACTGGGGATGATAACTAGTAGTGGTGTGTTTGGTAATCCCTAAACGCTTATATAAATCCATAATAGCTTGAGAAATGAAATTACTACCCTTATCAGTAACAATGTGTTGAGGCACCCCATGAGATGAAATAAATTGCTCTAATTTTTCAATTATTGTCTGTGTTGTAGTGTCCTGCAAAGGATAAGCCTCAGGCCATCGAGAAAAATAGTCAGTTATGACCAAAATGTATTTATTGCCTGCCAAAGTCACTGGAAGGGGACCCACTACATCCATCGCAATTCGCTCAATGGGACGACTGGCCACAGGCACTCTCATAAGGGGGGCCTTACGAGAAGGTCTGTGACCTCGCCTTTGGATACAGGAGTGACAGGACTTGATGAAATTGTATATTTGTTTATGCATTCCCTTCCAGAAAAATGACTTCTGTATACGGTGAAGAGTCCTATGATAGCCTGAGTGTGCTGCCGTGGGAGAATCATGATGCTCCTGCAAAATTTTCAGTACTAGGGTTTTAGGCACCACTAATCTATTCTGTTTCTGCCAACGTGAAGAAGGTTTTCTATACTTGCAAAATAAAATGTCATCTTGTACAAAAAATACTTGTGAAGGAGGCCTAGGAATTTTGTTAGCCTTTAAATCAGAAATAATTTGCTGGCATAAAGGATCAGCCGCTTGTTCTCTTTTAAATAAATTTAACAATTCTGGTGTAACAGAAGTCTGGATAAGTTGAGTGACATTTACAGCTCTGGATAAATAATCTGCTGTTAAATTTAACCTGCCTGGCTTGTGAACAATTTTATAGTCAAACTGTGACAAACCCATGATCCAACGAGCAATACGTGAAGTGGGGTCCTTGAGTTTTAAAACATGTGATAAAGAAGCCTGATCTGAATAAACAGTGAAAGGTTTGCCAAGTAAATATTGCCTAAAATGGGCAGTGGCCCAAACAACTGCCAAAACTTCTCTTTCGACTGTACTATAACGTGTTTCAGCTCCCTTTAACTTGCGACTAGCATAACAAACTGGATGTTGAAATCCTGACGAATCTTCTTGACATAAAACTGCTCCCAGAGCATAGTTAGATGCATCAGTACAAAGAGAAAAAGGTTTATTGAAATCAGGTAATACCAAAATGGGTTCATTCAAAAGTTCAGATTTTAAAGTGTCAAATGCTTGCTGAGCTTCTTGAGACCAAGAAAAAGGAGTTTTATCTTTAGTTAGCTGTGTTAATGCCAGTGCCTTTTGGGCAAAATTAGGAATGAACCTTCTATAAAAGCCAATAAGGCCTAAAAATCGCCTAACTTCTTTTCTATTTTTAGGTGGCACAAAACTGTGTATTGTTTTTAAATTCTTATCATCAGGTTGTATGATACCCTTAGTGACTTTATAGCCTAAATAAGTGATTTGTTCCTTTAAAAAGTGACATTTAGATGGTTTTAACTTAAGGTTGTGCAACTTTAGCCTATCAAATACTAACTTTAACTTGTCAAGATGTTCATCAAAAGTTTTGGAAGCAATTACTATGTCATCAATATAAATACCAATTTTCAATGGAGAAAGATTGGCCAAAACAATAGACATCAGCCTTTGAAAAGAACTAGGAGCATTACGTAATCCGAAAGGAGTTCTTAACCACTCATAGTGCCCTGAAGGAGTTGAGAAGCCACTTTTAAAGGTGTCATCCGGGTGAATTTTCATTTGGAAAAATCCAGAAGTTAAATCCAAAGTGGAAAAATAATTCGCATCTCCCAACTGCTCAATGAGCTCAATCATATTAGGCAAAGGAAAACTGTCTTCAATTGTTTTTTCATTTAATTTACGGAAGTCAGTGACTAAACGGTATGTGTTATCCGCCTTTTTAACAAACAAAACAGGAGCACTGTAAGGACTGTCACTTTCCTGTATGATATTTGCATCCAGCAATTCAGCTACCTGCCTGTCCAGCTCATCCCTGAGATGGTAAGGGACTTTATAAGGCTTTTGCCTGACTGGTATATTATCTCGTAAGTTGATGTTGTGCAGAATAGTATCACACCCTGTTAACTCACTGACAGAGGCAGCAAAGATGTTACTATATTGTTTCAGCAACAGTGACAGCTGTTGTTGTTGTTGTTCTGGTAAGTGACTAAGATCAAAATTACCCCCCCAAGATTCAAAATCCTCTCCAGTTTCAATAGAAGTGTTGTTCACAACGTGATCCAAGTGAGAGCCAGTAATCACAGGCTGAGCAAATGCCAACTTCATACCTTTGTTAATATGAATGAAGTCAGAAGAAAAATTAGCAATTTTTACATAGAAATGGTTAGAGTTAGACTTGTTATTAACAGATCTAGCTATAGCAAATTTACTGTGTGCATGCTCTGGCAAAGGTTCAATTAAAATAGTGTCATGATGAAAGTTAGAGGAATGAGAGACAAGTTTAATAATATTCTCTGAGAATGGAGGAAGTTTATGTTTGTTAACAGAATAACAAAAGTCTCGACAAGGAGAATTGGATACAGGGTGAGATATGAAATTGACATCAGCCATGTGTTTACTAGAATCCCATTTCAAAATTATGTTCTTTCCTAGAAGTTGAGAAGTTTCAAAATCTAAATGTAATTTATTGTCAATGAGAAACTGAGTACCCAGAAGAGCTCCATATTGCGAAGAAAGAGGGGTATCAGTAATTAAAAATTCAGCTTCAAAGTGATTGTTTTGAAATTCTACCACTAAATTAACTTTTTTGTTTACATGAACTTTCTCTGATGAAATACCTTTTAAGTGTATATTACAGTTACTTAAGGAAATTTTATTACCCAAACATTTAATGTACTTAGATTCAATTATATTAACTGTTGCACCTGAGTCTAACAAAAATTTTAGTTTGTTCCCCAAAATAGAACCTTGAACTATAGGCAAAGATGCCTCCCTAGCAGACACAACAAAAACAGATGGCACCTCCAAAAGGGCTTCGAGGGACGAAACGGAGTCTGATTTCTCCCCACCCTTTATAAGTTTAAATTAAACGCTGTAGCTTGGGGATTTAAGGTGCTAGTATGTGTATTCGAGTCCATGTGATTATTTGCAACAGCTGGAGCAGCTGGGCGAGGGTTACGCCTATCACTCTGAGTATTTCTCTGTCTCTGATGCTGGCCTGATCTGATCTGTTGGCTAGGCAAGATGGTGGCAAAACAGTCCCTGCTAATGTGACCAAATCTATTACATCTAAAGCAGCGAGGCTGTAAAGGTCTCATTCTGGGAGTCTGAGTTAACAAAGATTGCACCTGGGTTTGTAGTGATCCCATCATCTTAGTAAGCTGAGCAATGTTCTCCTGTTGTAGCTTAATAGCTGTCGTGAGCTCAGTGTTTGATACAGCAGTGTCTGATGTACGCTTTTCAGGTACAGACTTGGAAGTATGGACTGCCCTAACTTCAGCAGTTTGAAAATCACTACTCTCATGGCTCTTAGCCCACATATCCTCTTCTATAATAGCATGCTGTTTAGCAGCAGCAAATGTCTTGTGATTTTGTGGAAGGAGCAAACGCCTCAGGTGAAGCTGCAAACCTTCAATAAAAACTGAAAGGAGCAAATCCTGTCTTTGAGCTTCAGCTGCTGGATCATCATTCCTCTCTAGAGGTACAGTTTTGTACGATAAAGCCTCTATACGGGCAGCAAACTGCCTAACCGACTCATGTGGCTTTTGAAAAGCTTGAATGAGAGCTCTAATGTTTGAGTGTAAGTTATGCACCGAAGAAAATCTTTCCTTTAAAGCATTTATCAAATAAGCTAGACTTGTTTCTCTCTTTAATCGAGGATTGTTTCTGATAAAGTCAGCAGCCTCACCCGCGACTTTTACCCTAATCACAGTTAACTTGTCAGCATCAGACCAACCCACATGTGTAGCAATCAAATCAATTCTGTCGAGAAAATCATTTAAGGAAGTTCCTTTATCACATCCTGTGAAAATAGGTACAGATTCTAATGGATCTGACCCAAAAACTGACAGACCTTGTCTCTTAACAGTATCGACCTCCTGAATCTCAGCCATATCTAAGGCCCTTCTAGCAGCACGAGTAGCTTTAGTAGATTTAGGCATGATAATTCCTAACAGTACAACCACAAATAAATCAATAAGCAAGAGGAAGCTAAACAGTCTGGTATACTACTGACAACTGGAAGTCTAAGACAATCCCCACAAAACTAAGTGGCATAAGGTAACAATTGGGTAGAAATTCACTATTCCTGTATATGAGCACACAATGTAAACAATTATCATAAAAATTAAAACAGCATGTGTGTAAAAATCTAATCCACAGTGAATAATGTCACATACAACAGTTCAAAATCTTCACTTAAAATCTAACTGCGTGTTAGTGTTTGTGTTGTTTTCACTTTAGAGTCCAAAGATCATGTGTGAAAAGTACAAATTTGTTATGCACCCTATACTGAATCAATGCACAAGATAAATTTACTGATGAAATAAGCACAAGATCAATGCATAGACCTGTTACTGAAACTCACAAAGCAGGGGTTAAAGTATCAAGTCTAAACATAGATACATGAAATCAAAGGAAATATCATTAACACAAGTACTCCGACCAGGCCTGAGCTCGAAATTTCACGGCACCAGATGTTATGTTACAATATATCAAGGCACCAGTTGTTATGTGCTAAATGTTAAATACTAACTGTTACAATAATTTGCCTACAATAATATCAAAACCAAAATTCATATTGCGTTGTGTATAACTAACCCGAACAACCCCTAAGACCAAGCAGGAGCACTGGTGTTAAAAACATTCACACAAGTCATCATAAGAAAAAATCTGAATCAATTATATATATATAACCAAGGATATTTATTGCAGCATTAAAGGAAGACACTCATTCAACTTAAATTTTTAGATCTGTGGAGTGTTCAAGTGACTACTTAAAATAATGCATTTAGAATTATAATATATATATTGTTAATTTCAAATATGCACCGAGATGAATTAATCAAAATTTACACCGTAAAAATTAATATTAAAATTTCATATGCAGTTATCAAAACTCTGCTGGCCAGCATACAAATACACAGGAATTTAATGAATCACCGAGCATGGTGTCTTTACCAATATTGATAGAGATTACTTAGTTCAAGAAATTTCTTAATTTACTCAGGTAAAAATTACATACATAAATTTAGCAAATCCCTTAGGCAGTTAGAAAAATATTACATACTCAAGTAGACCCGTTGGAGAAAAATGATTACATTTAACCCTACATTCAATTACTCAATTAAAGGTAAAGTAGAATTTAAATTTTTAATCGTTCCTTAATTTGCAAAAGTTAAAGTTAATCCTCAACCAAAAATAGTAACAACTTAAAGTAAAAAGGTAAAATTTAGATAAGTTTACAAATTTAATAACCTGTCTTAATCCATTATATATAAATTTTAATTACATTCCAAGTTAAAGTTAAAAGGTCTTAAATAGAGTAAATGCACTGCAATTGCTTAATTAAACACCCTGGATTTAAGATCCAACAAAAAACTCTTGACAAATAAGTTAAATAGAATTTAACTAGAAATTAAATATACATATTATTTCTCCTTACTTTAATAAATCATAGCTAGAAATTTTCCTTCAATTAATCAAATCTCTTCCAATATTTGTGTGAATTTACTCATCCTTATTATTTAGAATATATGTTCACTGAATTAAGGTTGAATGCCGTACTAAAATTTCTGGTGAAAGGAGGAACAGAACAAAGTTGAACTCACTCGAAGAAAAAAAAACTTTTGAGGCTTAATTAAGCGTTACCCATTGTAACAAAAGGTGTCGGTTATCATTGAAATTTTAAATCTTAATTTACTTTTACAAAACGCTACAACTATGGACAAAAACGAATGCACTTATCTGCTGAAATTCTTTCCCAGACAACCAGTAGGCTGATGTAGTAGTACAAGGCACTCCACCGAACGTAAATCTTGCCAGCTATCGATGTTAATCCGGCCCATCCTAGTAGGATGATGATAGGCGCATGGATGTTTTCGAAGTGAGAGATCCGGAAGAAGCCGAATTCAGCGGGTTTCAAGGAACGTCAAGCTCTGGTGGAAAATGCATTGAGATTCGAAGAAAAACAATCTAGACTCCCCGACTGGATAAAGGATGGCAAGGTGCAGAGGAGTAGTAACATATCAAATCTCCTTAGAAGTACATCTCCTTCTTATTCTTCATCTCTTCCTCAATGGGAGCAAGCAACAAGCCGAAGGCGGCTTTTTCCGGACAAAGCCTTGGACATCTATCCTCTACCGGTCTCCCTGGGTCAACATGGCGGCTCTTCCAAAGGAAGGAAATCGCGAGTCCTTCTTACAGCTGCAATCCGAGGCAAAAAGGCTGAACATGGCCTTGCATGACGATTTCAATCCTCCCGAATCCAGAATTTCCGGAAATCACCAAATTTGGTGAATTAGTATGCAAATCTCGCCAAACACAAAACAGTGCTGCGAAAACTTAGTTTTTCCTTCTTCACACCAAAAAAAATTCCACCCTCGCCACCCCCTTCGCCAACAAGGAGGGGTGAGGGAAAAGAATGCGACAACCCTATCACTCAACCGGACGCAGTACATGACCTTGACGAAAAAGTGCTCCGAAACGACGCTTATAGCAGAGTAAATTTTTAAACACGAAATTCAACAATTTTAGCAATTAAATGGGCATAATTCTCCAACGGGGCAACGTACAGTCATGAAAGTAGGTTCATAAGAAGGGTAAATTTTTTCTCTTTAAGAGGTATAAATTTCAACCATGTGAATAAAAAGGAAGTATTTTTAAATTTCAAATATTACGCAGAAACAACCGATTTCCCATTGTCTCCTTCTCCCGAAGGCTTATTACCAACGAACGCGTAACGTAAGAATGAGAACTCTGTTTAACTCGCATACAAATAATTGATTCAATAACATAAGCAATACAATTCGTGAAGAAAAATTTAGAATAAGCATAAATTAATGTATATAATTTACTCACTCAATAATTAATTAACAAATAACTGCAATTAACTACACATTAATCCATAATTCTAAACTAACCAAAAATCACTACATAACAGGAAGGACAGCTTCACATAAGAAACGATTTTGCCTTATTAAACTAATGTCAAATCAAATATGATTAAATGCCACAAATTGATGAAAAAGTCAGTTATCTAATGATGTAGACATTTAACAATGTTGAAGAACGAACTTTTACTGGTTTTTCTTTTTAACTTTTAAAACTCTTAAAACTTAACTGACTGATGCCGGAGAAAATAAAAATAATAAAGAATACTAAAATTCTTCTAATCTGAAGGGGAAGGAGATGGCATAACCGTTGATAAGAGGGAAATTAGGAGGCCGGGAACTTCAGATATGCTGGAGTGAATGAATCGACGAAAGTCTGCACCAAATCCTTTAACCACTGCCCAAATAAAGTGAAGAGGGATGACATCATGGTTGATAAAACGCTGGATATACTATAGTAGATGAATCAAGGACTGCTGCGACACAAAATGATTCCATCGGCCCACAACTCAAATTGTGGTAGTCAGTCGCCCGTAAACTCTGTAGAATGAGCATAAAAAATCCGGTATTTTTTTTAATTGAGAGAAGAGAATTGTAAGTTAGACCTCGAGCCATGTTTCACTCTTAAGACTACGTAAACACTCACCAGCTAACGCCGAAAGAGACATAACACCACTCCGCAGGACCGCAAAGGGCGAGCCACCCGCAAGAGTGAAGCTCCGCCGCAGGGCAAATGTCCCTCCGGTCTTCCGAAACAGATATCAATCAGCTCTAGGAACTTCTCACTCCGAACTCTTCTATTCTCTACTCTAGTGATTTCTAACCTCGTGGAAAAACCGAAGAAAACTCGGTTTCTCGTCCCAGTAAATAATACAGGTCAAAACTTAAGCATAAAGTTAAATTTCACCAATCCTAGACTTTCCTTGTTATTTATCTGAACAACTTCACCCCGTCAAACGAATCAAAACAGAGTCATTGTCCACAGTTGTCGGTTGACCAGTTGCACAATGAGTCATCCAAAAGCGTAAGAGACTAAAAATTCGCCTCCCCCGGCTAACAAGCGTAAAAATCTAAGGAAAACAACAAAACTGCCCTTTCAAGACCAAATTTTACACCCGCTCCTTTCTTTCGAAAGAACTGATTTGTATAAGCATTGCAACATTCACAAAGCGAGAGTGCAAGTGAAAACGAGAAAGCCAATTTGCGACTTCCTTTGCTACCCAATAACCCCCCCCCCAACGAAGACATGCGAAACACACTATACTGCCTGTATATTAAAAGCTATTCACGCAGATGTCATATCCTTTCAAAGACGCTCCCTTTCTTCGTTACGAAACAGAACCGTTGAAGAAAAATTATTATCTAAAGATTTTAAATACACTCTTTGCAAATATATATATATTGCATTAAGCTCCTCACAATTTCCAATTTAAAATCAAATACAAATAAAAATACTTAAATATTGTTTACTTAAATGACATAAACACACTTAAAATTCACGACACAACAGCAATAAGAGAAAAGCATTGAAATACGTCTCTAATATTGTCGTGTTACAGTGTTATTCACGGAAACGTTTAATTCATATCATTTTAGCCGGGTCAGTGTAAATTAGTGTGTTCCAAATCAAACTGCTTTCTGTTAAAGTTTCAGCATGTTACTACGGCGAATATAGATCTATCTAAACAGAAGTATTAAAAAAACTTTAGTAATGTTCATCTGTATTAAATACCACGAATCTGCATGAATATGTTGTAATGAATATTTTATTAAAGCAGTGATTTCATGTAATATTTTGGCAAATTTTACTTTATAATACTAATACAAAGAATTTTTACATAACATTTCATAAACTAAATTTTCTGTCATAATTAATCAATATATTTCATTAAATTTTCAGTCGAAAAACTGCGATTTTAATTAAATGATATTTTACATTAAACACGCTAAATTTACAGAAAGACAATTCGTCAAGAAATCCTCTGTCTTTAGTATTCATAAAGCATCTGCTTACATATTTAAAATGTATATTGTTATATAATGAAAATGGTCATTGATTATATTAAAAAAAATTCGTATCTCGGTTAAACTTACATCAGAGGTCACAGTCCATGGAATTTTAGAGGGGATCAACAATGATCAAAGGGTCGATTGGAGGCCGACTGCCGAATATGCACCTAAAATTGATCGGCATAATGAAGGTCCCATTGATTACAAAAGAAACATTTATAAGCAAATTTGGTAATTAACTCGGGTAATGAGTGAAGTCGAATATGGTAGATTGGAGTAGATTCAGGTATAAATGTAGTTGATATAATAAAGACCTCTATTGCAAACTCATTGTCTGAAGCTTGCTGAGAAATAGATGGATTTATAGAGCTTATAGTTAACAAATTTAGTACTAGTACATTTCTTTGGAACCTTTAGATGCTGTAAATAAGGAAGATGAACAACATTTCTCTGAGGGCGTTAATGATATGAAAGTTTAAGGTTCTATTCTGTTTCGTTAACTCTAAAGCCAGTTTTACACTTGCTGCACAGCTGCTGTTGTAGTGATACAGTTGGTGTATTTTTAGCAAAAAAATTCAGAAAATGATTTAAGATGCTGAGGCTGTGATTGTTTAAAACAAATATGCATTTTAATTCTTTTTTGAAAATAGGATTTAATAATGGAAAGTGTTTAAATAATATCGAAGTGTTTTTGAATATTTGTATTCACATGTTGAAAATCTTAATATTACCAATAATCACCATATTTTTAGATACAAAACTTTAATGGATAAAGCTTCGTAATCAGCACTTAGTCCCTTTGGAATCTATTATTAAACAAATTTAGTTCTGGGAAAGTTTCCGAATTGTGTTATAAATTAAGTAACGCGTGCACTATTATATGATTATAGCAACATGTAGATAGAAAAAATATCTGTCACTTTAGAAGGTGTTTCTCCAGCCTGCTTAGCATGCTTTCGTGGTGTAGCGGTCAGCACATTCGGGGCGTATTCGAGAAGTCCGTGGTTCGAGTCGCGGTGAGAGCGTTGCTCAGTTTTGCCATCTCCTGCTTCGAAATAACCTAATAAATCTACAGTGGCGCCCGAACTCAAAAAGGTGATGGATGATGATTCTCCACCACCAGGATTTGGGGATTGGATCCCTTATACCCCACTAGCTCTCTAAAAGAAGGTGTATATAAGGTATTTCACCCGCCTTCTTAGCACGCCTTCGTGGTGTAGTGATCGGCACAATCGGCGCGTATTCGAAAGGTCCATGGTTCGAGTCCTGGAGAGGGCATTGCTCACTTTTACCATCTCCTGCTTAGAAATAATCGAATGACTCTACAACTTAGGTATACGATTTCGTCCTCCGAAGCCTATGAACAGTAAGAGCACAAAATAGAACTTTTCTGCAAGGAACAGTTGCGCAATAATTCCATGATGTAAAATTTATTTCATTACTTTGACTCAAATAGAATTAAGTTTAAATAAAAGAAAACGAAACATAGACACATGTAAAATAGTGACAATCATTGATCAGTGCACTACAGGAAGCCATTACTATATGTTTTTTCTTTTCAAATTTAATCATTTTAAATCGCTCTAAACAACATTATTTTTCAAAATCTGTGTACACTTATTTAGAAGAACCTTTTTATTCTGCTTATATGAAACACAGCCATTTCTTGTAGTAAATTTAAACAGACAAGCCTCTTTTTCTTTAAAACTTTTAACTCATTTTTCCTCCATCTGAAAATCATTGTTTACTTCGTGACTTCGCTTCGATGTGTCAACATATGCATAAATCTCACGCTAGTTCCTTTATTAAAAAGTTTGATCGGAAAATTTTCTATCGTGTTCTTACTTACGAAATAACACTTTTTTCTTTCATTTTCAGACCATGTAGTCTATTAAAATTCTTACATAAAAGACAAAGAAGGAAGGTGCTTTAAGTATGTTGCATTACAGTCTAGAGGAAGTTACTTTGACGGCTGAACGGGAAGGAGAAGTTTCTACGTATTTTCTGTCGTGACTCTCTGGCATTTTTCTATGACGAAAATTCTACCAAACCTTTAGGTAACCTACTTGAACTTGACTAATTTGAGAAAGCTTTCTTAAAAACCTTTGCTTCCTATCAATCTTCTTTAACTTCCATTAGTCCAGTGAGTGCACTAAGCTGAAAATGTACAAGGACTTGAACTAGTTTCAAAGTTTTAATAACATACTTTCTACTTTAGCTCATGCTGTGCGCTTTTCTGTATGTGTGCAGTTTCGGATTAAAAACTTTACCGTGCTTTTAGCGTGATTATTTTTCCCATATGAGGGCTCCAGTTAACCGAATTAACTCGGTTAAGAGAAGCAGAGAAATCCAAATTTCCGGATAAGTGGGTATAACTATTGTTTTAGCAGTCACATGCATATTTACTGTATAAAGTATTTCTTCAGTCTTCTTAGCATAGCTTCGTGGTGTAATGGTCAGCAGGCTCGCTGCATATTCGACCGGTCCGTGGTTCGAGTCCCGGAGAGGTTATTGCTCATTTTAAATCTCTCCTGCTAAAGAAAATACCTAATGTCTCTACAACTTTAATGCAAAAAAAGTGTAAAAGCTTTTGTTAATATTACATTTTATATTTAAAAATAAACTGGATTTAATTTTCAAATGCAAAAATTCACACCTAAAATAACTGCGATTTAATTAAAAAACTAATAGAAAGTAACGTATTGTAAAAATATAGTTAACACTCTAAGAAAAAATTGGAAAGGAAAGCAATTGACCTAGAGTTACCCCCATTAGATAGCTTCCTATTAGAAAAGATTTACTTATTGCGAATAGGCAACGATTCATAGAATTAAGAAATTATATCATTCTGTTATACAACAAGTGATTGGTTATACTTTAAGGCCTATCTCCATATATTTATCGCACAATGTATAGACTAATCACAAACTACAGATACTTCTGAATTAATTTAATGGTTTATTAAGAGGGAGTGCTTTTGTGTTTTTATACCTTTAAGTAGAGGTAAAAATAAAAGGACATTAAAAGTTTAATGCAAAGTATACTGTCCATAATTAGAAAGAACAGATGATTGATATAACTGGGGCTCCGTAGAGCAGAATTCCGGACTTTCGGAGTTTTATAAAGTGTGTTTACACATTTTAGACAGATTTCAACAAAGAATTAAAAATAAGCAAATAATTTAAAATAAACATTTCTGTCTTTTACTTTTAAATTTATTCTTTCAGTATATTGGATGTAAACAAGCCGTGGATTGAAAGATATATATTTGCGTTTCCGAAGAAAAATCTCCTCACTGCATACTACAAAAACGTTGTGAAATGAACGCTATTAAAATTTCGAAGTGCAAAATAAGCAGTATTATTAACTAGAAAGGAAAAATCTGCTAAACATGACAGGGGAGTAGGTACTGTTTCCAAGGTTTCTAAAGTAAAATATTTATCAACAAGAGAAAATTCGCCACTGCAGAAATTAATTGCTGATTCTTTAAACATATCTGTAGCAATATGTAAGTAAAATAGTAAGCCAAGATTTAGAAATTAAAAGGATTAAGCAAAATGCTCACCAGATTTTGTCGAGGCATGTGGCTCAAAGCAGAACAATTTGCAGAATTCTGTGTGAAATTTATTGAGCAGGAGTTAAATGGAAATACATTGTGACCCGAGATGAAGCATGGGTTTACCTAAACGTCATCAGTAAACAAAGATTCGCTTATTATCCAAAACGAAGAGAAAAAATCTGATGTATACAGCACATGACTTCCTTGCACAAAATATCAAATTACTCCCATTTTTCTTGCATTTCGTTTAAACATATTGGATTGAATTAAAGCTCCTTCGTCGATAGCACATAAACCACAATCGATTAAATGCACACTTTAAAATTCACTATACACTGGTGTGCAAAAATTAAGGACGAGACGGTTTTTTCAATATAACTTTGTACAAAAGCTTTCCAAATCAACACATTTAATACCGTAAGATCCTCAATACGTAAGGACATGAGTAATGTAAACAACACTTACTAAAAGAGAAATCAGAGGGATAAAAAGAAGCTTTATTGAAAACGTAGCATGGAGCGCAATGCGACTGAGGGCCGAAACATTCCTGTGATGGGTGTCCAGCAAGAAAAATCCGGTCTTTAATAGGGGATATGATCTCCCCTGACTGCTAGGCAGGTTTCACATCATTTGTGCATGCTGGATATGTGGTTGTTAATGAGCTGTTGAGACACTGCTGCTCGTTCCTCTTGTAGCCCCAATCGCAGTTTCGGAATCGTTACTGGTGGTAAGGTACGAGCTGCCAAGCGTCTGCCTAGAAAATCCCATACATGCTCGATGGGATTAAGATCCGGAGATCGTGCCGGCCAATCGATACGTTCAATATCCTCACTCTCTAAGAGCTGTTCGGCAGCTACTGTGCGATGACATGGTGCATTGTCGTCCATGAAAAGGAACTGCGAACCCATAGCGACTCTAAAAGGACGCACATATGGAAGAACAATCTCGTTACAATAACGGGTCCCGTAAATCCGAACCCGTCCCTTTCCATGATGTTCAAGGGGTTATTGCGTGTTCCCCGCTCTGTCCAGATGCGTATGTGTCCAGAATCGCAACTCAGACTAAATCTGCTCTCATCTGTAAAGAGTACTCGTCCCCATTCATTGTCTCTCCAATTCCGGTGTTCCCGGCACCACAGAGAACGCCTTCTCCGATGGGCAGGCGTTAGAGGTACACACCGTACAGGGCGTCGTGCAAACAGACCACCACCTTGCAGTCTTCTGGCCACGGTAAAACGCGTTATCGGTCGTCCAGTCGCCTGTGTCGTGTGTCTAGCGATTTCTCCCGCTGTCTGCCGCCTGTTTCTTCTGGCCTGTAAGGCAATATACCGGTCATCTGCGGGTGTGGTTCCTCGTGGACGACCATTACTAAACCCCCGGATAGCTGTTCCTGTAGTTTGAAATTGTCTCCAAAGTCGTGAAACGATGCTGTGAGCAATTCCGAACTCTGCAGCCACACTTGTCACACTGCGGCCTTCCTCCAACTTCTATTCGACCTCGTGTAAAAGCATCCAGATGTCGTCTAACAGATTGACTATTCGCCATTTCTCGCTGAGGCAGCAACTCGGTGTGATTTTAACTGTTATACGGCGTGCAATCACTTTGCCAGAAATACTGATCTTACACCGACAACATGCTTTATATTACTCAGAAACTCCCCCATTACGTCTACCTGCATATCTGCATCCCCATAACATCATACATCACCTTAATCTCCTGATTGGTCTTTCTGTCCGCTCTGCCTCTTCGTTCAGCTGATATGCTAATTTTTCGACTTCGTCCTTAATTTTTGCACACCAGTGTATATTCGTATACGTTTGGTGCGGTCGGTTCCAACCAAAAAGCGAGGTGCATATCTGCATGTTACAGCAGTCCTATATACGAAACTTCAACGTTCTGAGCCTACTTGCTTTTAAGTTATGCCAGATACATACATACATACATACGCACGTACGTACAGAGACTATGAAAAAATCTTTTCTGTGTCCATTTTAACTCAGCTTTATAATTCTTTTAAGGAAATAGCACCTTTATTCTGTCCTTACGTATAGATGTCACGCAAAAAACTCGTTAAATTGCCTTCGATAGCTGTCAAAATGAATATTTTCGTTGATATATGGTGCCTGAAATTCTTCGTGATTACAATAATTCCTTTACTTCGCACAAGGAAGTATGGAAATCTGATTCTGCCAATGCAAAAGAAAGTTTCAGTAGTGGGAAATGAAGAATTGTGAAAAAACATGCTAAAATCAGCTGAATGGTGCTTTCAAGAGAAAGGTTTAGTATTCTTTACATTTTAGGCATTAATTGAATGGTTTCAAAATCGTTCTAAAATGTATAAACTCCCATTATACAGTTTTGCATTATCTGTTATTTAAGATTTTTCTGCAAGACATCTTTGGGAAAAATTACTTCCTAAGGTATTAGTCTCTTTCTTTCTGCGTTTAATTAATTTATATTTAAAATACGAATTTATAATTAAGTGAAACGCAGTTAGCAAATAAAACATTTAAAATATGGACTAACAGAAGCCTAGTTACAAATAAAATTGCGTCGTGTTTTAAATAATAACAAGTGAAATTTAAATTCAAACTTTCCTTGATTATTACTTTCAAATCCTGAAATCTGGGAAGAATATTTCCCTCTCTAACATTTATCTAAACTATTGACAAATCCCTGTGTAAAAACGCTGTGATGTAGGATTGTTACTTCATTTTACATGCCTCAAGATCATTCTAATTATGTACTCAGATTAATGGATAATAGGAAATCCTGTACACCTAGTTCATCATATGTAATGCGTCTAGTTACAGCCATTAAAAGCATGCAAGATATCAAAGATGTCATTTGCGCTGACAACCAACATATAAATGACTGCATTTCTGAAAAGATATAATACAACATGTACCTTTTGATATTTTTTACTTCCTTGTTAGAAGCAAAGGAAGGAAGTACTGTAATCACGAAATATTTCAAGTGTCACAATTCAACGAAACATCCAATTTCACCCTCTCGAATCCATTTGGACGACATTTTTGAGTGATGTCTGTACGTATGGGAAAACGACTCTTTTTTTTTCAAAACGGAGTGTAAAATAGAATTAAAATATATTCAGAAGGGATTTTTTCATGACATTTGTACGTACCACCTAGCTCGGTAGACTGCTATTTTTTTCGTACGTAAACTATGCATGCTGTTCTGATGCTTCAGTTAAGTTTTTTATGGCTTTAGTTTATTTGCATGCACTAGTTGTAGAATTATCAAAAATTTAAAAGTCGAGCTAAGCCTAAAATGGTGAAAATTTGTTTACATTTGAAAATCTTAAAACTATAGTGAATTAATTTAGTTGGTGCACCAAATTCAGTGTTGTTCTGCCTAATGGAACCAAAACCTGGCGCACTGAACATGAACTCTCTGCCTTTTGGCCGAATCACTTGTTTTTGCGTAGAAACTCTAATTTTAATTGCAAAAATTGTTTAAGTATTTTAACTATATTCGGTGTTTTAGCTTTTTTTATATTTATAGTTTTTAATGAAAATATTTTGAGCGTTTTACGCATTTTGCTTTGCCGGAGAGTGAGATGTGAACTGATTGAATCAAGAGTATATCTAGTGAAATTCGAGGAAATATATTTAAATGAAATGAAGCAAAAAATGTGTATAATCTAAAAGCCGGTACAAGAAAGTCATGTTGTTTTCAAACCAGACATTTTTGGTTTTATATGTGAAGAGTGCAAAAAAAAATTAAACAATGAGCAACAATATCCTACTATTTAAAAACTGACAAAAAACAACGCAAAATTTTGAAACCCAATTTACTTTTCTATTCCCATTATTGTTTCAGATAGCGGCACTTAATTAAGCTACGCTAATGAGCTAATTAATTAGTCAATTAATTATAGTTAAGCAATGCTAATAAGAAAAAATATTGGAAGAATCCTTGGAGCGAAATAGAACTCTAGCAGACTTCAAATCTTTTATTGATTATTCTAAACTATTTAATTGCAAAGTAATTGAACTGATTACTGATGCATTCAAAAAAGCGAAATCATAAAAAGCTATATTATCCATGTAAGTGAAAACATTAGGATGGATATTTCTTCAATTTTCGCAAATAACTCAACTTCTCATTTATTTACACAAATTTGCTTTTTTTCAATGCAAATGGCATAATAACATAATATTAAGACATTATAAATATTTCTAGAAACTCGTTTGATACGAGACACAAACATTTGAAGATCAAAGATGTATGTTTGTAAAGATAATTAACAATTCCTTTGTTTTTAGCTCTTTTATACGGAGATACTTCCTTGGCATTTTTCTAGCGCTTGAGTTAACCTAATGATTAGCAAATAAATGATTAATTAATTAGGCGGATCTTCGATTATTCAGAATTACTTCTGATATTTGCTCTTATTTCTAATTCTCTTGCGAAATCTAATGACATGCGATTGAGTACGTTGAGTGTAGATTTAAAAGCTCCAGGTGATTCTTTAAACAATTGCAGGAAAGGAATTGTTGGAATTTATGTTTTGTTTCGGCGATTTGAAATGCGGAAAATTACTTTTAGTCCTTAGAAAAGAGATTGTTTCCTAAACTAACCATTTCTGAAGCTTAAAAAAATTATTTTTCCATTGGTTTATATAATAAATGGATAATTGTAATTTTAGATAGAAGCTGTTACTTCTACACTGGTGAAATAAATTAAGAGAATTTGCATAGCTTATCGAATTGCATGAAAAGACTGAACTGAAGGAAAAACCGCTGCTTTTAGATAAAAATGCAAATCTTGTACGGCAAATACATAAGCGTAGACGTGTGTGTAGGTGGAGCCAGTAGAAAAACATGCTTTATAACCGCAAGGAGGGTAAGATGAGTTGCTTTCTCTAGCACACTTTGGCGAATTTCTTGGTATTATTTTGCAACAATCAGTTAAATTCACGTCAGAGCACTAAAAATGAGTAACCACCAACGTTTAGATTATGGAATGAGGTGGTGAATTGTAGGGAGGCTAGAGGCAGTCCAATTGCAAGTCCAGATTTGCAGAGAGTTTAATTTAACGCCCAGCCTCATGTATAACCTATGGAAACAGTTCCAGGATACTGGATCCATCGAGAGAAAGCCTGGGCAAGGTCGTCCAAGAGCCACGACGGCCAGAGAAGATCGCTATATGTCCATTGTAGCGAGGCGTATCAGAGAGGTTACAGCTTCTCAGCTCTCTCGGGACCTGTATGCAGCCACAGGAACCGATGTAACAAGGGTGACTGTTTCCAAAAGACTGAATGAGAGAGAGTTGTTTGCCAAAAGACCGGATGTTTGCGTCCCGCTCCCGTCTACTGACAGGAGAGCATTAGCATGGTGCAGGCAGCATATTGATTGGAGTACGGAGCAATGGGCCACCGTTCTATTCACAGACAGACGAGTCCTGTTTTAGTCTAAACACTGATTCTCTCCGTACCTTCATATAGAGAGAGCCAGGCACCCGCTACCTACTCTCGAATGTTGGCGAAATCAAAAATTGTGGAGGTGGCGGTGAAATGGTCCGGGGAGGCATCATGTTGGATGGCCGCACACCTCTCCACGTCTATGACAGAGGTTCTGTGACTGGTGTGAGGTACAGGGATGAGATCTTGGAGCCTTACGTTCGCCTTTTCTGGGGTGCAGTGGGTTCCGAGTTCATCTTACAGGAAGATAACGCGAGGCCACATAGAGCTCTTCTGCTCGACGAATTTCTCGAGAGTGAGGATATTCGACGGATGGATTGGCCAGCCAGGTGTCCAAACTTCAACTCTATATAGCATGTCTGGGGAGGACAATTGCAACTCGGAACACCCCTCCGAGAACCTTTCAGGAACTGAAAACAGCGTTGCTGAATGAGTGGGATCAATTGCCACAAGCACGGATAAACTGCCTTATTTCCAGTATGACATCACGCTGCGAGGGCTGTATGGCTGTAAGAGGGGACCATACCCCCTATTAAGCCATTAATTAAGCCCTATTAAGCAGGTGTCTACTGCAATCGTTGGATCAGACCTTTAGACTCTCATGAATGTTACACACGACCCATGTGTGTATATTATAACTGTTGAATGATTATTTTGTTTGTATTATATCAATCAATGTTCACACCAATTTTTTTTAAATCTGTCCAGTAGTTCTGGAGATAGTAGATCAAATATGAAAATTCTATTAATTTATTTCACCAGTGTATTTAAGCAAATGAACTTTTGGTTTATGTTTCCCGATAAATAATGTTCAGTTATAAAAAGGGGTTTATATGTAAATTTATAAATAGGAATAGCTTCAAATATAGCAAACTTGCATATTTTAGTTTGTTAAACTTCTGAATAGCAGGTATTTTCGGAAAGCTGAAGCAATCACATGTACAAACAGGAAGCTAAATATATTATGTTAATTATGCTTGGCGTAAATAAATTAGATACTAAGAAACGTTTTATTGTCAGATGAATTTGCAACGTTTATACATGTAATGGCAACGTCTGAAACCATAATCTTAATAGAATTTGAAATTTCCTTGACAAGAACTGAGGAATGGTATTTAACAAAATAGAATGAATGCTGTTAGGTTTGCGCAACAACAATTTTGCTGCTATCTTATTCATTTGTTTTACTTTTTTTATTTAAAAAAGGTGATATTTAAAATGTCTAACATGTTTTTAACTGAAAGTCTTAAATGAAAAATGTACACCAATTTTAGAAAACAGAAGGCGTTATCGTTAGTTACCACTTTTAATACTAGAATTACGAAAGCACTCATTTTGACCATAAACGAAATGTAATTATTCATATTTTATTTAATTTTCTTTTTAAGTTTTTTGATGTTTTTTAACTATTCCTAACTATGTATCAGGTTGACAAAATAATTTATTCGTCCTATTTTAATGATTGTTTTTTAATATAACTGTATATACCAACAATTATGGCTAGTAATAATTTTTACTCTTAAAAAATCTTTCCCTGAGTAACAAACTAACTCACAGCGTCTTAATGCTCATTGATTTGGCTTTCTTTTTATTTTAATGCCAGATGTTACTTGACAGCCGGTTGAAATAAAACTCAAGCTGCTTTTTCCCCTTTCCCAATATGTTAATTTGTCAAATGTTCAAGATTTCCGACCATGTTTTCTAATTTGCTTTTTTCATATTAATCCTTTCCCGTAGAGCCGTTAGAAGGACATATATGTCAGAAGAAGACTTAATAGAAGGTTTACAGAATTAACCACAGATAATTCTGGTCCAGAAGTTAGTTTTCATGAAGAATTTTATACAGGAATTTTTTTTATATGACGCAGATTTTATCATTCAGACTGCAAAAAAATGAATCTGACTGAACATGTGACAGCTCTGTTATTCAAACGAAATTTACAAATATTTCATCACCTTGTAGGGATTTATATTTATTTTAAATAACCAGTTAAATTAGATTTTAAGTTACTTTCCTATAAGCCTTCATTCCCCTAATTGTCAGTGCCAGAATATTTAAATTTTGGTAGCGCGCGTAAGAAATTCAAATTCTACCAGTGGAAGAAAAAGTTGAAATATCGATGTTTCAGTAGTGAAAGTGAGAGAGAGTCTGGGAAATCCTTGTGCGTGGTTTTACTCAAGCTTTCACTTAGCAGTTATTGCTGGTTAGACGTGGTTTTATAGCTATAATCTTGCTGCCACTAGACTCATCTACACGGTGTAGGATACAGGATTGTATGAGCGCTGTAGTTTAATTCTACTACTTGTGAACATCTCCAATTTTGAGTTTTGATTCTACTGCTTCAGTTACCACCCAAGCAAAGGCGTAGTATGTTAGAGTCAAGTTGACGCATTGTACATAATTTAAAGAGTTTAATAAAGGCAGTTTTAACTCTTCTTCGGTACAATCACTATTTCTCCAGATTCTGCACAAGGGATAGACAGTAGAACCTTACAACATGATCCCAAGAAAGAACGAAAATTCCTTTATCAGCACCAAACCGTATGTATTAAAAAACGTATTTAAAGAGAATTTAGTCGAGAACGAGGAAGTAATCGTTGCCCAAAAGGCTAACAGAGACGGAGAATAAGTGTCAGTCCAATAATAAAATGAAGTCAAACTAAATTCCATTTCAAGTAACAAGGAAAACACAATGATGCAGAATATAATCAAGTCGAATAATAAAATTTCGCTGTTTATAGATGAAAGTACTACAATAATTGAGCTGTTCACGCTCAGTATTTAGGTAAGGGCCACATTTACACATTTATGTGTTTAGAAAACTTCCTTGACACAACAGAACTTAAGGATGTCACTGATGAAAGAATATTCAGGATTCTGATGATGAATTTTATGGAGTTAGGTTTTTCATGGCGATTTTCTAAAAGAAAAGCATTTGTCAATTTACAATTATGGAGCTTTAGTAACGCTTGCCCAAACAAAAGTTATTGACAATATTTAAACTACAACAGTTTGCCAAGATGATACTTTGTCACTGACCTCATCAAAATTGAAAATTTTTAATCTAATAAAGCATTTTCCCCGTAGCATTTCGTATCATTTATCAATAAAATGTACTCATTTTCAGTTTCCTAAAAATGCATAAGAATATATTTTCATAGGAACAAATACCTCGATAAAGTAATTTTAAGAATTAGAAGTTGATACTAACCGGGCTCCTTCGAGATTATATGCTTTTTTGCAGCCTGACTGTATTTTAAAATTCATTTAAAACATGTTGTTTCCAGTTTCAAAAGTCTTAGCATGGATAGAGAGTAATGAGCAAAATTTGTGCGAATTATTATTATAAAAATTTGCCAATATCGATTCCCTTGTAGGTCTTGGCTTGAGGTATAATGTTCAAGAGTTAACAGACTTACAAACTCGTGATATCGCAGTTTAATCTTCTCGTAGGAAATAACCAATCAAATTACTTTACGAAAGGAAATCAAAAGCCAAAAAATATATTTGTACTTTAAAAAGAGTTTTACTGAAAATGAGCCTAGTCATCGATAGGGAAATTGTATCGATCCAATAAAATTTTATGGCAGTCTGAAAACCCGGATGAAGAGCCAACGTACATCAAGACACAAATGTTCAAATTCCACATCATGTCAAGGTGTTGTATTGTAAATCTTGGCTAAATTCTTTAAGCTTTGTATCCTTTTAGTCACACTGTTCATTTATAGCATGAAATGAAAGAAGAAGTTAACTTATTTTGTAATCCCTCTAATACTGTTTTAGAATGTGTATATTGTATTTAACATTCACAAAGAATATATTGATGCTAAGCACTACAAATTAAATTAATTTTGATCTTGAAATAAAGTAAAATAATTCCATACAATTCGATGATATTTCTTAGGCATATTGTAAAATCGCTGATTTCTAACTAACAATTTGGCTCTACATTATTTGGATTCTAATTCTTGTCAAATTCTCATTAGACCTCTAAGATTTCTCTATGTCTTATTTTCATGATCGTTTTCCTCTTTCCATTAAACAATGCTGATACTTCGTTTTTAGAGAAAATTAAGAATAGCAATAAACTCAGTTAGCACAACACAAAAATTAGGAAATGTAATAAAATAGACGGAAATATTTTCTTGCCACTGAGTTTCATATTTAAATTTGATAATCTTTTAATTATGTTATAAGCTATTTTCTCCCCCCTTTCCTCATGCCTTAATGGTGTAATTGGCAGAATACTCGACGCGTATTCGAGAAGGACTATCGAGCGTTAGAGTATCGACGAGGGCAATGCGCAGTTTTCACGTCCCCTGCCTCAAACAAACCTAAACAAGTAGAACCAAAACTCAAAGGCTGTGCAGGATAATTTGTCACCATCCGGATTTGTCGATTGGGTCCCCTCAACCCATCGCCTTTTGAAAGAGAAAACACATAGGGTATTTCTCCCTCCGTTTCGCATGCCTTCGTGGTGTAATTGAAATCATACTCAATATGTATCCGAGTGGTCCAGGGTTCCAGTCTCAGCAAGGGCACTGCATGTCCCCTTCCTAGGAAAAAAAAAACTTATGTTTGTAGCAGCAAAAATTTTGATAACGTAATTCATCATGTATATTATCTGACTTATTTGCATTTCCCTTAAAATTAGAATTTCTCAAACAACAAATAATTTGCAACTTTAGTCGGTATTAATAAATATCATCGCACTTTCATTTATGCAAATGCATAATAAATAGACATTCAAAATTTAAATACGTTGATAACCAATGAAAATACTTCGACTATACTGATTCTGTATAATAAATTATTTAAGAATGAAAACTGAAGCATCTCAGCCAATAACATCATTCGTCTTTGCCTTTTGGTTTATTCGGAAAAGTCATAAAGTAATGAATGCAATTAATTTAAATATGCAAGAATGGTAGCTATATGTACCATATAACGCTTGTTTCTTTATCGATATGTCCAAATTTTTAATGCAAACAATATTTCTCTCAGCGTTATTTAGTAAAATACTGATCTAATAAAAGCGACTCGAGAGGATTAACGACTCGAGAGGATTAATTACGGCAACACGAGAAGTTTTGGAAGAGAGAAATAACTCAAAATAAATTCTGTTTTTGAGTAGAGTTCGATGTATACTTGTTGCTTAACTGTCTGGATGTACTGAAGTTTATATCACCAGACATATAAGAATATATTAATTTTTAGATACGCTTCGCATCTTAATGAGATTGGTGAAAGGCAGGATGATAGCAGGGATAAACAGAGTATGGAACAGAGTCGTCGTCTACTATTTCATTTTGACTATCAGATGTGGAAATGAAAATCGTCTGGAAGAGCGAAATAGGTATAAATAAACATATTCTTTCTAGAGTGAAACATGACACCTTTGAATAATAGGTTTCATATACTGAGAGTTACACTAAGAGAAAATTTGGAAGAAATATCTTAATTATTATTTAGGTTAAAATAGCACGCCGAATAATATTTATTGGAGAAGCCAGTGAGGATGATTTAGATAAAGTTCTTTCAATAATGAATTCCATTGATCGTGCTACTCAGTTCGCTTTTGAACTTGAGACATTCAATTCTCTTCCGTTTCTCGATCTTTTGGCCACACATAATACATCCAACTTCAGTACTACTGGTTACCGTGAACCTTCATCGGTTTGCCTTCTACCACACTTCAAATATGTCATCCGACTAAACAGAAGTTAGTTTCAATTTATTCTTTTGTTTTCCATGCACTTCCAGTTTGCTCCTCCAAATTGGCTCTTGATTAAGAACTAAATTATTTAAAAGCAGTTTTAAATACAGGGCAGGTACATAATAAAGTCAGAGACTTTTCCCCCAACATTATTACCAACATTATTAACCAAGCAGTTAAAAAAATACTCATCTCAACACATCAAAAGGCACACTCTCGTTTTAGGAGATTATACGAATTTTGTAATCATTCCTTCTTTCCATTGATTAGTTATAAAATTGATTCCGCATATGATTTATTGCGGTGTTTACAGGGTTCCTTGCTAGTGTGGTTTAATTTACATTGGTCAAACTAGGAGAGCCTTTAAATTAAAAAAATAAAGAGCATGAGGCGTATGTTAGGGAAAACAAAACACGTAAATCTTCTGTTTCCCAGCACTGTAGGTCCAAAATCACACTTTCCATTTTCTGCAGCCAAAATTGTTCAAAAAACATCTTTCATTCATTAATTAGATTTTCAAGAGGTATTACACATTCAAAAAAATCTTTTGTTCTAGTTAACGACCCTAATTACGATCCCTCTTTACCTTCAGCCTTTAAGGAAATTATATTTTACTTTTCTTGTTTCATCAATAGATGGCGTCAATAGCTTAACTTCTGTCCAGCCATTTTCATCTAATCACCATATCTCATCTCGTTCATTTGCACTTAGGCAGCTGAGGAAGTAGGTTCTGCAGTTAAACCAACAAAACTAGTTTTGCAAAATTTACAAATATTACTCTGATTCTTGTTGTTCGACTTCTCCAATACTCTTAATAATTACAATGCTAATAGTCTTATTTTATAGCTAATACATTTTAATGAAGAAAATAATAAATAAACCTTGAAATTTCTTTATTTTGCATTTCTTCCTGCTTATGACATTTTTGTGTTTTTTATAGATTTCTTACTGAATTCCGTTACACTCACTTTTACGGAAATCAAGTCATTACACTCTTTTTTTTGTAACACTAATTTATCTTATAAGCCACTCCAGTTTTTTATTCGCGCGTTTAACGAATAGCTTAGAGAAGCCTTATATGATTTAATTAAGTATATTTTCTCCAATACTAAATATCACGTACTATATTGTCCTTGATAGAAATGGAATATTTACATAGAGAAAACAATTTAATCATGGGTGGGTATCATGTATTAAAGAATTCCGTTAACATTAGAAAGGAAAAATATACAAAACCTACTTACATCAAATGCCTTTAGTTCGAAGCTCTTACTTGGGTTACAGCCGAAAACATCGCGGATGAAAACGTCGAGGCGAAAACAACGCAAGGCGAAAACGGCGTGGTGCAAAACATCGTGGGAGAAAATAAAGCAAAGAGAAAACATCGCAGTTCTAAAACATCGCGGTACAAAACATCGTCTTTGAAAATAAAGCGATTCAAAAACTTGGCAGTTTAAAAACATCGTCGTCGAAAATAGCGTGGTAAAAAATAAAGTACCTACACATCATCGCATGATGATAACATCGCATACATGCATTTTTCAGGCTTTAATAATTGTTAATGGATATTCGCATAATGATTTATGAGAGCAAGGTGGAAAGAAGGATAATTTTTACTTTTATATTTTTATTAACTAATAAATTTAAAAAAATAAGAAATTTAAACAAAACAAGAAATAATTTTCATTGTAAGAGTATCAGATTAACAAAAGTGAAGAAAATAATATCATAATTAACTTAGCAATATATTATAGATAAGTTCATGCAGTTACTTAACTTTCTTTTTCTATTCTTTTTAGATTATACATTTCCTGAAAAATTGCCAGTAAAACTTTGTAAGTTTTTAAGATAAACTAACAATGTTTTATGTTAATTTCTCTTTAATGTGAATTCTTATTTCAACTTCCCGTTAGAATAAGCGCGCATTTCAGCTTTATGTTAATTGGAAGTGGAGCCAAGTTTTGTATTTAAAGGTTAGCAAGGAACTTCTCAGTGTGAGAGAGCTTTTAGTCTCAGATCACTCCGGCTCTGTTCGACGTTCGCCTGACTAGCTAGTATTTAAGTTCTAAGCCTTAGCGATGTTACTCTAATACTTATTTGGTTAATACTAAGTGCGTTAGTATTAACCAAATCTTGCTACGCACCACTGATAGATTAGAATAGAGGCCAACCTCGCGTTTAAAGCTCTGAGAGCAACGACTACTTAATTTTCTACTGAACTTTATTTTAAAATTATTTGATAGTTCAGTTTAGACCCAAGTGCAGTCATTATTTTCTGTTATCCCTTCCGAGTTGGGAAGTGGCTGTAAATAGTGTTTAATAAAAGGGCAATTTTAAACCCTTCGTACGTGCAGTTATTCTACCGCTGACATAGAACATAGCTGCATTCAGCTCCCTGTTCGGTATCAGGACTTTGACACTGTTACGATAATGTTCGCCAAAGGTATGCACAGAACACTCAGTCCTGATAACTTTATAAAAAATAACTATAAATTACCTTTGTTAGTTAACTATGCCAGTTTAAAATTAAGCGCTATAAGTTGTATTATTTTTCTATGCTTAAGTTAACAGTTTACATTTTCAGCAAATATTTATTAGTTAATAAAAACTATGAAAGTGAAAATTATCCTTCTTTCCATCTTGTGCTCAAAAATCATTATGCGAGTTTTTACAATTATTAAGCAATCACTACATTTTAGAGTTATTAAAGCCTGAAAAACGCATGTCTGAGATGTTATTGCCATGCGATGATTTGTAGGTACTTTATTTTTTACCGCGATGTTTTTGACTGCGATGTTTCTAAACAGCAAATTTTTTGACCGCTTTATTTTTTACTGCGATATTTTCGACGACTATGTTTCGTACCACGATGTTTTAGAACTGAGATGTTTTCTCTTTGCTTTATTTTCTCCCACGATGTTTTGTACGACGACGTTTTCTCCTTGCTTTGTTTTCCCCGCGACGTTTTCGTCCGCGATGTTTTTGCCGCGATGTTATCGGCGGACACCCTTGCTTGAGAATAAAGATTTCATTGGTGCTTTTCTTTGTTTTATTTTGAAGTAATGTTTGAATCTGCAATTAATTCCATTCACGCTTACAGCATAAACATATGAAATTTTGTCATTAGTTTCTTTCACACTTGCAGGATAAATCACATAACCTTTTAAGGAAATAGGACTAAATTATACTACCCTTCAGTTTTACAAGGGCTATTTTTCACCAAAACTATGCCAGTATGTTAGTAATATGAAATATTGATGCAGGAATAAGGGTTAGAATAAGGAGTAAAGATAAACGTAAATGAGAAATTATAAAACTAGTCTCCGTAATATGTTTGTATTTCTTAATGAGCCTTGAGATACTCATAAAGAAATAACAGCAAGGAATAACGGGTTAGAACAAGGACGGAAAATAAACATAAATGAGAAATTAAAAAAACTAGTCTCCGTTATATATTTATATTTCTTAATGAGGCCTAAAATTCTCACATAGAAATAACAGGGTAATTAAGTTTTTTTGAAAATTGTTTCTGATTTTAGTTTTAAAATCATCTCCCAAAAAGTCCTGCTCCTCTTTATAAATTGGAGACTTAAAAGTAATCTATTGGAAACATAAAAGTATCTTAATGTCGTGGGATGCATTTAGTTAAAGAATGCAGCTTAACAAATGTTTCAGTTTAGTCTTACATCTCTCTTTAATGTAACACATATTTAAAGAAGAATATTTGTCTGACATAGAGGAACGTAACTTTAGGAACTTTAACTTGCTTCTCATTTCCTTTTAGCTTATTGTTTAGAGTGGACTAATGAAGGTAATTATACAAAGTATGCTATAGGAGTCATGTAATGACGCAATAGCATGCGATGCTGTTTCCCCCTCGTGATTGTCGTTTTTTAATTGGATGCTTTTCGAAATATACATAGCTGTCCTTGAAAACAGCTTAAGCTAAAAAGGAAACGCAATAATGATATGGATGCAAAAATAATTCCTCTTAAATATTTTTAAAAATACTTCATTGGAATCATAACTCAAAAGAAACAAAGAAAAGAACAATATCTGAAACGCTGAAGTAAGACCCTTTTGCAATAATTAAAATATTTGACAATTTTATTTGATTTGAAGTACAGTATTTGAACAACAACAAAGTAGCTAAATGCCTTCGTAGAGGGTTCTCCGAGTTAAATGGTCACATTTAGGTTATAAACCTCTTGTGCAACCTTATAAACCCCTTGTGCTTGTTTTGTAACCTCTTGTGCAGCCACACCATTCAAATAGCAGCAAAACCAATCAATGTTCCTGCGCTAAAACCTTTTTGCAAGAAGTTTAAACCCAAGGATTGTGGAAGTAAAAATGTGCTAAATATTACGAAATTAAATATTTAAAGTTATCTTTAAAATAATTGTCTATTCGGTAAGTGCAAATCGAGTGTCTACAGTCTCATGATGTTATCTTTATGAATTCTGCATTTATGCTAATAGTGAAGATAAAATTCGGTATATCTGCATCATGGTGCAATATTACGGCCTTGTTGTAAACTGATTTTAACGACAGATGCATTTAGGATTCGGCAGTCTTTGAAAAGTGCTGCTTTGAACAGTATAGTAGAAGAATATGACTGCTAACATGAAACTAAGGAAACATTTTACTTGACTCCTGTTTTAGGCTCGGTTGTATTAGTGTGTTTTTACTCTCTCTTCTCGTACTAAAATCCGAAAATCTGCTGAGTTGGCTTCCGTCCCAGAGTATTACATAATCCATGCAGAATTGGTTACCAACTCAGCAGTTTGAAGCCCTTAAAGATATTAATAGCACTGTGTTTCTTAGGAAGCCGAAGCTTTTACCCATCGTGCATAATACATGCACACTTACTAATACATAATACACAGATATAAATCCAAATATGTGATACAATTACTTAATACAAATACATAGTACATCGTTGAATAAATGCTAATACATTCTTGGAAAAGTACTAAAAACATAACTGAGTTATAATAAATATTATACCAAAATGATTACATCTTATGAAACTAATGTAGGCTTCCAATACCTGCATTTTATACACATACACTATACATTTAATAACATTTGTTGGACTAACAACATGTACCATATTAAGAAATGCATTATACATCAGGTACAAGTACAATGTTTTATCAGTCTACTCCTTCACGAGTATTTTTACCCAGAAACGTATTATACAGCAGATACAATTACAGCGTTTAATCAATCTACTTCTTAACGAGTATTTTTACACTCCTGCGTAAATACTAAAACCTTATTCAAATATACTGGTACATTATACACATGAAAATTTGCCTTGCACTATATAGTGCTTTATCCAATTACCTATACTTTATAATATTGCTGCACATAATACAAAAAAAACCCTTGTAAGTACAGTATGTAAAGTACATTATAAAATATCTTATACCAGTACATTATATAGTTACCAATATACATTATATAGTTACTAAAATTAAATACAATTGCAAGTACATTACAACTAGCCCATATACGGATGAATGACAATAGTGCATTATTTAACAAATACAGCTATGATGTTTATTACCCTCTTATTGATTAAATATCCATTACATCACTGGATAATTGCATCTTATAGTATCTAGTACATATTAAAATCGCTGTTACATTATACAATTATTATGCACAATATTTCTTCAGCATAAAACTTAAAGAGATACGTTCCTGATTACATGCTAATAAATTGAACATTAATAATAATTACTGAAACTGAACATTACACAAATAAAAAATAAGTGAAATAAAATAATAAATTGAACATTACACAAATAAAAGTTCATCTTATAAAATACAGTACATTATACAATTATTACAAGAAGAATTATCCGTTTTTGAAACTGGGTAATGTTCTCAGTTATGAGATGCTAAATGACAGATGAGTTTTGCTATTCCGGACGAACGTTTTTCACCAAATGTGTAGCTGTTACAGGGGAATCACAGATGCTTCGAAAGTGGCATTAAGATATTAATGTAAAATATTAGTTTAAGAAAATGCGAAGTTGAATTCCAATTTATTTGAAAGACTTATACCTTAATCATGCAATTTGTATCCAAAAGACCTTGCACCTTAATCATGCAATTTGTGCAAAGTTTTAATTTTATTTTACTATATATTTAGGATTCTGGTAGATATTCTAAAATAGTACCAACAAGACAGATATATCTCAAGAAACGATTAATGAGCCCGAATTACGATTTTTGAACGATTAATGAACGATTAATGAGCCTAAATGGTAGTCTTTCTAATTAATTTTATGATGTAATAGAAGGGCTCTGTTAACAAATATAAATTGGCTTTAAGATAGAATAGCACGCCGAACAAGTATTAATCTAGAAGTCAAATAACAAAAATTGGGGTTATATTTGCAAATTTTTACAGCACTAGTTTTGATGGTTTTACCGAACCGTCATCCTCAGCTGTCAAAGAGCAAATGAACGAGATAAGATATAGTGATTAGATAAGATGATTAGTGATCAGATATAGCGATTGGATAAGGTACGATAAGAATGGCTGGTCAGGAGTTAAGCTACTGGCGCCATTTGTTAATGATCGAGAACTAAAACAGTATTACATAAACAGTCTTTAAGGAAATTATGTTTTAGTTCTCGTTTCATTTATAGATGGCGCCATTAGGTTAACTTCTGACCATCCATTCTTTTCGTATCTTATCTTATCACTATATCTTATCTCGTTCATTTGCGCTTTGACAGCTGAGGATGATGACTCGGTAAAACCATGGAAACTAGTCTCATAAAAATTTGTAAATATAACACTGATTTTAGATAGATAAATTGGCTTAACAATAAGACATATATCTCCAGATATCAGTACGAGAGAGAAAAATAAAAAAATAGAGTTTTACAGATTGCAAACATGTACTGAGATCCCAGGAAGGCAAATTTATAGAGAATTTAGCTCCCATACAATTTAGGGAAGATGAGAATTTGCATCCGCAAGATGGCAGCAGCATGAGAGGATTAAAACATACCTTATTGTGTAAATCTCTAATCTGTGTGAATGTGTTCTGGGCAAGAGCATAATTTATGTCTTAATTCCTCTCTTTAATCCGTGTGGATATTCATTTAATATTTTTACAGGTGAAACTGAGATCTTTAGCATTTCCGCATATGGAAGACATCATACAGCATGTTAAGCTGACAGCTAAAATTTAATACATTCCTTGAAGCAGGGAAATGTTTACAAAGTGTATTTTGTGTTTAAATGCCAAATTTACAAATATCTGAACTTTATTTTTTTTCAGCATTTACAGATTCATAAATGCCATTGTTAATAACGCGAACAAAAACATATATGAATTTAACATTTCAAAACAGTTTACTCTCTGATGATAAATATTCCACTTTGAACAGATATTACATGTTAGAGTGATTTAAAACACTTGTGCAGTCCAAATGTCTATTAAATGGGATACGTTAGCTGAGCGAAACCTACGCTAAGTGCAGAAAATATGCGTAAAGTCGTGCTACCGAGCTATTGAAAGAAAACAAAAACAAGAAACTTATTTGAAAAAGATAATAATTATCACGTATTGCAAATTTAATTAATAATTTGTAGAATCAGAAGATTAATTAACAACTGCAATTGTTAAACTTCTATGATATTAAAATTTATATGAATATAGAGATGTTTTGTGAAATGGGCTTTAATTTAAATATTTTAAAACAAGTAAATTTTTTATAGTTTATTATTTATAAGAATTATGCTGAAATCTGTGATCTGAAGTCTTTTAAAATATACAAATGTGGGTAAACATTTTAAAGACTAGAATTCAACGAATTTCCAACATTCAAAAACAAACTGATACAGAAATCTTTCAAAATCTACTTCTGGCTTTTAATGAATCTAAAGCCATTTTAGGGCAGATCGCATTACCTATAATGATAAATGTTGAGTACGGTTGTCTTAAGATGAACTAAGACAAATGGAATGAAAAACATTATGATTAACATAACATCTTAACTCTTTATGATAATAATTTAATGAATTAATTTCAATACTACTGCAATAATTTAAGCAAACATGGCTGGTTTCAGTGGCAAGAAACTTGAGTAGAATGCTTTACCAATGCAAATATCTTTCTATCTTTTTCTTATATATAAATTGGAACTTTTTAAACGAGCTGTGCATAATAATTAAGACTTGCTAGCTAAATGAAACAACTAAAGTACATTTCTTCTAAAACCAATGCATATTAACATCGTTCACTTAATTTCATAAAATTACGATTTACTGCCTCCTTCAGCATTAAAACTTAGGGTTAATATTTTAGAGACTCTGCACGCGTAGCGTTTTATCGTTCTTCAGGGACT
Organism: Stegodyphus mimosarum; assembly: GCA_000611955.2. Taxonomy (NCBI): domain Eukaryota; kingdom Metazoa; phylum Arthropoda; class Arachnida; order Araneae; family Eresidae; genus Stegodyphus; species Stegodyphus mimosarum. The sequence goes on from KK120827.1 coordinate 87,404, forward strand.
CCAGTAACTCAGGCTCTAACTCCAGTCCAGCGGAAAAGAACAATTCCAGCTCAACCATCACCTCATGAGGCATTTGCAAATTGCCTTTCGGCAGAGTGTCCAGTGGCCCAGACATGTCCGAAAATGCCCTTCGAACACGCAAAGGGTGGAAATTCGGAGTTTCCGAATCGGGATCGATAGAACGAAGAGGTGATGGGCGGGCTGGAAGACAGGCTTCCTCTTCTGACGGTTGTTCAGATAAATTATCGCTTCCGTCAATACCCATCTTGAAACGTTAATACAGAAGTCGTTATGGGCTCAGTAATAAACGCTTCATTGAATTATTATTAGATGTAATATAATCGAATCATAGCGTTTGGAGCTTCGCTATTTTCAGCTTCGTTACTTCTTTCATTACAGAAGAGATACTGTTTGTTGATTAGAAACGAGCTATAATAATTTAGTTTATTAATTGTTCAGCTTCTTTTTTAAAAGTTAACGAGCAATATATTATATGCTTGTTAAATTATATAAATTTATCTAAACATTATTTTTTGATATTATTCAAATGATTTCCAAATATACTTAGTATTTACTAAATTAATTTGCTTTTTCTATTTATTTAGTCATTAATAAAACTAAATTTAGGTTACTTACACTGAACACAGGTATTTTAAATGGTAATTAAATTAACTTCATGTATTATATTAAGTATTAATTATGTAGTTAAATAAATTAGTTTTAAATGCATGAGAAAATTAATATGCATAATCTTCAAACTTAATTTGAGTTACATTAAGACAAATGATTTCAGGCATAATTTTATCCTCTGTAATACTGATTACATAAGCTTAAATTTTAAATTTTATAGTAAATAGCAAACTTATCTTACAATAAAAACTCTTCATTGAGACGAAAACGTTTACGGATTTGGCGGTTGGGTCCTCTAATCCCCAGTCGTCCTTTATAGTATATAAGGTATAAGTATATAGTTATATTATAAGTGTATAGTTAGAGTATATAAGGTATTTCTCCCACCTTCTTAGCATGCTTTCGTTGTGTAATGGTCAAGCACGTTTGGCCCGTATTCGCGTAAGTCCGTGGTTCGAGTCCCGGCAAAGCCATTGCTCATTTTTCATCTCTCCTGCATCCAAAAAAATATCTAGTTTCTCTACAGGTTTCGTGGAAACCGTTTTGTCCATTCATCAAAAATTCAACATTTTATTCATTCATCAAACGTTCAACATGTTATTCATTCATCAAACGTTCAAAAATTTATTCATTCATCAGATGTTCAACATTTTATTCATTCATCAAAAGTTCAACATTATTCATTCATCAAACATTCAACATTTTATTCATTTATCAAACGTTCAATATTTTATTCAGTAATCAAAGGTTCAGTAACTTATTCACTCATCAAACGTTCAACATTTTATTCATTCACCAAATATTCACCATTTTATTCATTCATCAAACGTTCAACAAGTTATTCATTCATCAAACAGTCAACACGTTATTCATTCCTCAAATGTTCTTAATTTCAGTGAAAATATGTCATTGAAACTGTTTGGAATTTTAATGAAAATATTTATTAAAATTCTGCAAATTCTGCAATATTAAAATTTAAGGAAATGCGTTGGGAACATTGAGCGGATTGCTCTTGAACAGGTTGATTTTATTTGTTCCTTAATCTCGACTGATATATCAAGAATCCGTCATTTTAGATCACACCTAATAGTTTGTCACTTTCGAAATAATCATGCTAATATACTGAAAGATTACTTTGAACAATTATAATATTAATATAAACGCTTATAATATAATTATAAAAGTTAATAATATTATGAACGTTTATAATATAATTATAAAAGTTAATAATATTATAAACGTTTATAATATAGTTATAAAAGTTAATAATATTATAAACGTTTATAATATTTGAATTACTTCTATGTTATTTAGTAATGTAACAAAATAGAACAGTAGTATTTTATATTTTATTTCCCGCTTTCAAGGTTTAACTTGTAATATCTTATTTTAATACAGATTTTCATATGTAATAAAAGCTGCATAGCAATTTCGTGAACACACTCAAACCCCCTACAATAAACCCGGTTTATAACCAACCCTGAGGATAAATATCGTACATTTCTTTCCCATCCAATTTCCTTCTTTAAGCTGAATGTTATTTTATGCTGGTATAAGAAACTTCCAACTGTCCGAAATCAGATAAAGCCAACTGTATGGATATCTTTAACTGAAATACTTTTTGTAATTTTTATAACTTTTTTCAGACATTCGTTAAAGAGAAGACTTACTAACTCTAAAAATCATCCATTTAAAGTAGTGGAAAACCTCTCATGCTATAGTTATTTGTTTCATACTCATCCATCTCGGTTTTCCAAACAAAGGCTATACGAGGCTGGTGTAGAACATATTTCATGGTGATCCAGGACACATAATAAGCTTCTCAAAGGACACCATATGATACCGTGACTCTGAGACAAAGATTATACGTTAGTTCTTTGATTTAATTCAAGTTATTTAACTGAGCTATCAGACGCAGCTTTGTTCAACACTGATGTTATGCTGCAAATTTTAAAATTTTTGCTTTTCAAGAAAGGAAGAAAAACCTAATGTCTCCTTATGAGATTAAAGCTGTACGGGTGATTCGTTTTTAAAGGGAGGGAATTTTTTTTATCTGCACGGGTTTATTTTATATTATTATTGTATTTTATATTTATTTATTGTACGGCTTT